>LFZO01000506.1:0-31052 GCA_001578225.1 Pseudocercospora musae
TCAAAAACTACAATATCATCTTCGTATAGATACGTAGACGCTTCTAGGCGGGACGGAGATAGTAGAGTTAGCTCCTTATCTCGACGTAGCGGCCATGAGTCTAGGAGGTCTCGTTCGCTATACGACCCTCGATTAGACCGTCGGTAGAGGCGTAAGTCTCTAGTAGCGGCTCGTTAGAGTAACCGTTCTCGAGAGAGGCGGTTAGGTAAGTATACTAGTAGTCGTACTAGATTACCGAGACGGCTTCTAGACTCTAGTTACTATGGTACTAGGCGAGATAATCGCGACCGTGGACGGGGACATTCTCCTAGTCCTACTAATGACAATTATAGGTACGATCGATACGTGCCTTCAAAAGCTAACGATAGTAGATATCGAGGCGGATACGACAAGTACGTGCCCTTACGTACTAGTAGCGATAGATATCGTAACGAAACTAGAGACAGATCGTACCGTCGGACATCTCTAAGTACTAGACGCGATATAGACCGAGCTCGGCGGCGTGAACGCTCCCTAGTCCGTTAGCGAGGCCTATAGAAGGTCTTAGGTCTAGGTCGAGACGGACTTCTAGATACTAGCCTAAGACCTACTCGGCCTATAGGAATAGAACGCGGTAAGATTATGTAGGGCTATGATGCTACTACTAAGAAAGGTAGAGTATAGCGCGAGTAGAAGATCCGTAGAGGCGAGGTCAATGCGGTATCGAAGGGACCTACTCCGTAGGCAAACAAGTCGGCTACTACGAAAGCTTCACTAACGCTAAAAGAAGATGTGTAGCTCTAGCCCGTTACTACTAAGCGGGCACTAGTAGTACCACTAGCGGCATTACTAGTAGTTAAGGAGATAGAAGCAAATGTCGACGTTGTATAGATAGACGATAGAGATTCGCCGATATAAGAGGATATCGCAATGTCGAATACTAATAATACGTTGTTCGTCTCGGGCGATAATAAGGCCACGGTTCCGACAAACGTAGCTACAAGCCCGTAGGAGAAGACAACTCCAATTACTAACGTAGATGCCAATTCAAGCACCTTACTAACTACATAGTAGCCTAATGTAGCCACTACCGACGTGGATGTATAGAAGACTATACCAATTGCTAGATCTTCGTAGAAGGATGCTATAGATCTAGAAAATGTACTAGTAGATATAGCTCTAGCTAAGTAGAGGTAGAACAAGTACAATATGGACTTGGGGAACTAGAACATACGCCAAATTTGCTTCGAGGAAGGATATATTCCTAACACTTAGTAGCGTAAAGATGATTTGTTACTACCTATTACGAAACCGCTCGCTCGTATTATCGTAGCTTACCTTAAGTAAAACAAAAGGGACAATGAACTCCGCAAGTAGGGCAATCCATCGTATCCTAGGAACATAGTCCTTCCGATGAATCATTGTACTAGTTATCCTCTTAGTAGCCTAATATTGCGGACCTAGAATAAATAGTATCCGCCAAGTAGTCAATACAATAGTAACGATTACTAGCTAGATAACATAACTATTTCGGACTTTATCTTGCTCGATAGCGAGAACTTTGTACTAGGAATGGTCTACTTCTCGCCTATTGAGTTACTACGCTAGATTCTAGACGATAAGATAGAAATTCGTTAGAAGCAATTAGATAACACGCTCGCACTCATCGACCGAGAAGGCTAGAATGAGTAGGAGTAGTACGCTAAATGCATCCTAGATGTGCCCGCGGCTAGCAAGGCCATAGTAGATACTATAATAAGTAATAGCTATTGGAGCTCATTCAAGATTGACTTTGTAGATAAAGTCATTATTCTAGCCAATTCGCTTAGAGATGTTAGACGTAGTAGCAAGTTAGAACAAGTAGTTTAGATTATGCTCGCACTTGCTTCGAAGAAACTAGATTTTCCCTTCAAGGACGCTAATACTTGGCCCTCTCGAGAAGTGTTATACACATCATAGCCGAACGACTACGAATGCGGCTTCGCTACGATCGACAATGTCCGACACTTTATGCGTAAGGAGCCGATAGTAGTAGTAATAGCGCGGAAAGACGTAAGGTAGTACTTCGTTAGGCTACGCACACGCTTAATGCAAGAAGGTAGGAGATAGTAGCCTACACTATAGCATATCTTTGTGCCGAGTAAGTAGTTATCTTCTAGAGGGAAGTCGGCTAGTTAAGGTGCTTCACTTACCTAGAAGCCTATCGGAAAGAGTGCTTCACTTACTAAGAAGGATCTACTAAGCAAGGGTAATACTAGTAAAGCCTCGTCCAAGCCTATACTTGACGGTAAGCCGAAGGAATATACTCTTTAGCAGAATGCCAAGTTCTACGCATCGGTAGATTTACCTACTACTAACTATTAGAGGGCGATTGAGAGGATTTACAAGACTAGCAAGACATTGTTAATAAAGTCTACCTCGAACTAGACTTTTGTAATACTCCGCCAAATCTTTAACAACTACTTCTCCGGGAAGACGACTCTCTTAGATGCCTCCAAGACTATTAACGTCTTGTTGAATAGTACTACCTCGGACTAGGCAATCCAACTTATAGCTAGAGGAGTTGCTAGTCTAGTACCCAAATTCTAGCTCGTAGACGATATGGTTTCGGCTTTGGTCCAAATGTATGTACTAGGTAGAGTAAACGAAGAGCTCGCTATTAGAATTCTATCCGATGTTGCCTACTAGACGGCATCGAACGATAGCGTTAAGTAGATTATGGGATACGGTTTTAACTTCCCGTTCGAACTCGTAGAAGACACAATAGAAGCCGCTTCGGTCTTGAATAAGGTTAACATATACTAGGAGTTCTTTGTAGCTCGTCGATAGACGTATAAGATCGTAGTCTTCGACTTATGGGAGTTCGATTATTCGGAAGTAGAAGAGAAGGCACTCTATCGATTACGCGTAGAGACGATCCTAACCGCTTTATTCGAGAAATTATGTAACTCGGCTTTCTACTCGCTATCTTGGATAAGCATAGTCGGTTAGTGGAAGTGTACATAGGCGGACACTGCTTTTCAAGTAAATTATAACGATTGTGCTATTTATGGAGTATAGAATCTCGTAGAATACGTCTATCTCGGAGAAGTGAGGAGCTCCTAGGTACGACTTAACGCCGCGGTATATCGATCCGTATACGCTCGTCGCGTTGGGAAGATGCTTGTATAGGGTAATACTAGCGGCTATAGTTAGGTCGATTACGATGAGACGCTCATAGCGCTTTATAAGACTAGAGACGTCGACTACTCTCTAGGCTATTCTATAGAGTCGTCGCGTAACGAGAGCGAAATCGTAGGTAAAGATATAGAGATATACGATGGATCGTAGGCCTATGTAAATGAAGATAATAACGATACTATCTAGCAATAGTATACCTTTAGTCAAACTATTATAGTTCGTTAAGGAATAGTCGTGTACTCGGAATTGAGGCGGATTGCCTACGATGTCTTGCTACGCAACTTATAGGACGCTACAATGCCTCGCAATTTATAAGGCAATGCGATACTCGAAATGGACCTTGTAAACGGAGTTGTACAAGAGGTCTAAGACACTTTAGACATTGAAAATGAGGACTCACTACGGTAGCGAATTATAGATGTTTTGCTAAAGAGTAACAATACCTTTACGAAGCAGAACGTGAAGGGAGGTAGCCTTACGTATAGCCTCCGTCCTAGTGCCGGTAGACAAGTAAGTACTACTACTATTTAACGGTTGTTCTCTAATCCATAATATCCGCTATACCTCTAGGATACTATCGACTTTACACCGCGATTAATAATATCTAAAGTACGCGAGAGCTTTGGAGTAAAAAGGGTTAATGATTTCGACGATATAGAGGATCGCGCGTTCGATCAAGTTCGTACTTTCTATAAGAACTTTAGTTCGACTAGTATACTCCTAGAAAGGGTTAGATCGTCGTCGGAGCTCCTAGACAACTAGGATCTCGTTACATAGGTACCATTTGTATACGCTAGTAGTGCGAAATCTCGCTTCTTAGACCTAGCGGACAAAGGCCAATCTAGATAGAGCGGCACATTAATACGTGACCTACTATCCAAACTCGAGGACTCTGCCTAATAGTAGGACATACTAATCGAGGTTATATTACTTCGATCCGGACTAGATAGAGGGTTAGCGAACAATGGTATATAGTAGGATCTTCGCACTACCTACCCGAACGTACGGTTTCGCCTTACGATCGTCTCTACTATATCGCGAGCATAGAGTCTCGATTTTTTTCGGACGAATAAGTTTAAAGTATAGGCATCCTTCGATATCGACGAACTAGGTAGGCTATATACTAACGCTTCCGCTAACAACGCATTAGATCCTAATTAGCTAGAGTATCGTTTCCTACTAGTAACTACAATCTATAACTACGTCCGAAGAGATGTTAGTAGATCGTTTCTATACATAGCTACTTACCGCTTAATAGGACTAGGACGAAAGACGTTCGAGCTTAATATAAGCGATTAGAAGTACAAGATTTGTAACTAGTAGCGATTATAGGATAATGGCGCTACCGAAGCTATGCCATTAGAGAGAAGCTAGTCTCGAGGAGTATCAATGCTATTAGCTTTACGCTACGACCTATACATAGAAGCGGAAGTCGCCGTCTTCGACGAATACCTAGCTAAGACTATGACTACGTAGAAGCGCAAACCCTTCCGCATAGCCAATTAGACTACGGTAGAAGAGTCTCTAGTATAGTTAGTAGAGCTCGTAGTCTAAGATAGATAGTATAATGCGAAGGAGGCTCGCGAGCTACTCTATAGAGTGCTTCCTTTAAAGAGTCGGACTTCATTTAACGATATTAGAGGAATACGCCCCGGCAAACATTCTAGCGCTAAGTTGCGAGCTATTATCGATTCGCTTGCGGATTAGGGTAGAATTATCAATCTTCGGGCGACGGGTCCGCGACAACGTAGTGCGTCTAACATGCTAACCATAGTCGCTTCGTGGTTCCGAGAATCTATATTAGAGGGAGTCTCTATAGGAACCGAGGAAGCCGGACGGGGGACTAGACAGATCCATAGCGATTACAAATGCCTAGAGTGCGGACGTCGATTTAATGTCGAATCGGACGTAGAGGACCATAAGAGGCAGCTTCATGACAAGAAACCTTACAAGTGCGAGTACTGCCCTACAGGATTTGGCGGGGCGAGGGACCTAAGGAGGCACATGGAAAACGCGTGCAAGGGAATAGAGAGAGAAGCCGAGTTGGACCCTAAGCCTTGCAAGTGCGAGCACTGCCCTACAGGATTTAAGAGGGCGACTGACCTGAAAAGGCACATGAAATACGTGTGCAAGGGAATAGAGAGAGAAGCCGAGTTCGACCCTAAGCCTTACAAGTACAGATATTGCTCGAAAGGATCGCCGAAAAAGTGGGACAGGGCACGGCACGAAGAGACTTGCAAACTTCGTAGCAAAGAGGTAGAGACCGTATAGCTACCGTCGAACAGCCGCGACGATTAGGTGCCACTCCAACCTCTTGAACCAACCCCTTCCCGCCGCATGCTAATCACATCCTCGCTAAAGTAGCGGCTTGTCGCAGCTTTTTCGCCGCTGCGAGTCAAGGTCACTACTGCGGATCAACCTTAGGCTCCCCTATCTCATCATCTAGGCAATCCGCTCTTGCTACGCGAGCGTGATGAGATGATGAGATAGCCGTTATTGTTGCCGTGCTATTGTTATTTGGTCTTAATACTACGCTGCTATTGGCTAAGCTGCTATATGTGAAACCTTACCTGCGCGAGCATATATCTCCGCTTTCCAACCTCAACTTTTTCTTCTTCTTTACATTGGCGTCATGTCCGCAGAGCCCTGCCGCAGCAAGCCGCTCAGCTCCTATCCCACCTTCAGCAAGGCCCACAGTCGGGAAGCAGTGGGCAGCAGGGAAGACATGAGCAATACGAAGAACGACCTATTCACACCAGATGCGACAGAGGTGGATCATGTCAAAGAGGCACGACGCAGCTCAACTCCGGCGAATACCAAATCTCAGCCCACTCGAGCTCCTCCCAGTCCGCCACTCACGGCCGATGAACCAGATATGGCGCGCTCAGGCAGTGGCGGTAGTAGGAGTGTGCGCGGAAGCATGGAAGATGTCCGAGGCAAGCCAGCAAGTAATGGCAATGGAAGACGCAGCGCAGATGGTGGACGTCGCAGGAGTCCTGTGAAAGGCAGCAAGTCAGGCACCAGTCTGCGCAAAGAGGCTCGATTCGATCAGCATTCAGATATATCGAGTATGCCAGGCACCTTCCCAGAGGAGGAGAGGAAGTCCACGCCAGCCAGCAATTATCGGAGGACCGAGTCTACAGCCTCACGCGAGCACTCAACCCTTACACAAGACACCCAAGATACGACCGATTCCGATGCTACTTCAATAGCTCCCGATCGAAAGCCGAGTAGAAGACCGCACACTGCTCCGCCAAAGCAAAGAGCATCGCCGCCTTCTGTGACAGATTCGCAGCCTAAGACTCCAACTCAAGAGCAGGACTTCCCTCAGCACGTACGAGCGACGCCAGTGGTCGATGTTGGAGCTGCCAACACGCACACCTCGAAATCATTCGCAACTCCATTGACTGCAAAGCACATGCCACCTCCTCCACCTCCACCGCCTCCGCCACCGATGGCAGGACCGAAAGAGGCGCCACGGGTGGACTATCTCTTGAAGAATGGCGGTCTCCCAATGCCAGTGCCGAAACGACTGGTGCAGTCCAGCCTCACCAGTCCGATCCAGTCGTACAATGTCTACCAATCACCAGCGCTCAGCCAAGCCTCACCGATGGAGGAGTACACGAAAGTCTTCTCGAATATACACAAGCGCTTGGACGACTACATGCAGGTATTGCGAGGCAATGGATCACTGGCTGTAGCAACAGGATACAAATCAGTTGCTCGCCGACTCCTCGACAAGCTTTCGCAAGTCTTTGCACGAGACATATCCTCGCAGAGATGTGACTGCGTAGTGTGCAAGACGACGCCTCAGCCAATGCTTTCTGACGAGGAAGACTCGGGTATCAGCTGGGGCGAAATCTTGGAATTTGTAGCAGGCCGTAGAGAGCTACCTCAGTGGCCGCCATTCTCGATAGAGCCCGACGATAGTGGACTTGGCATATCTGGAACAACCCAAGTCCCAATGCAGAAGCTCGATATCGACGTGCCGGAAGAGTACAAGGACCACTACATCCGGCAGAACCAAAAGACGAAGCGAGCAGTCCAAAGCTGGCTTTCACAGCAGCCAGACTTTCCATCAAGTCCTCCAGAAGAGGCTGATGAGGACACGCTCATGTTTGCGATGATGACGAAACTTACGGTGCAGCAGCGCAACCTGTTCATTGCGCTGATGCATGGACAAAACTTTATTTCCGAGACAAGAACACCCACCCCTGCCGAGCGCCCAACTACCTCTTCAAACGCCTTGAGACGTGCCAAGAAAGCGCTGCAGAGGCTCTACAGGCTAGAAAGGCCACCCCGGGACTGCGAAGCTGCAATGTATTTGCTGAATAATCCGCATTTGCACGGGATGCTGGCAACAATGGCAGAGGTGAATGAGGCCGAGTGGGACATTCTGATTTCTGGAAGATTTGATGGCTTCTTGTGGTCTGGCGCAGAGACGGCATTTCCTCCTTCCGCATCTGCTTTCGCTTCTCCCGTGGCATCTCGTGGTCCATCTCGTGGCCCGAATGCTACGCCTTTTTCGAGAATTACCACACCGTTCAGCGGCTTCAGCCCTGTGCCGTCACGAGGTACGACACCATTCGAAGTCGGCGGCGAGCACGTACCTTCTATGTTTCCTTCGCGAGGCCCGACACCTGGTGCGGGCGTAGGTGTTGCAGCACCAGCCCCTGTGCAACTAGACGAAGACACCGAGATTGCTGTTGTGGCCGAGTTAGAACGCAACCTCTTCATGGACATGGAACGCCTCGAAGATGCTTTTGAGATCCTGCATGGTCGTGCAGAGATGGTGCGGCGGATGCTACGTGAACGATCGGCAGGCTTGTCCGCTCAAGCACAGTTGCGGCGTGGCAGCGGTTTCGGAGATCCGATCGGTGTACGACTCGACACCCCTGCAAGTGGAATGACGGAATTCGACGAGGAAGAAGATGATGGTCTCGGCGATACGGCCAGTCTCGCACCTGATGACAGTGCCAGCCAGATCAGCACCCGTCGCCATCGAAATCGACACCAGCGCAGAACACCTGGTCCCGAAGCTGTTCCAGAGGAAGACGAAAGCGTTTTCGAAGAGCAAGCCGAGCGACCGCGCCGAGAACGGGTCGAAAAGAGTGGTAGAAGATCAAGAGGAGTGGCCGGCATGTTCCAGGGCACTTCTACGATGAAATGATATGAATGAATAAGTACATGAATGTGCGAGTATCAACAGCGTTCAGCGACTGAGTTGAGAAGACTGGACTTGCTTTTGCATAGCGGGAGGAGTTCGGAAAGATTGAGCCCGGAGAGCTCGCACGAGTATAATTATGACGGATTGTACGATGCAGTCGTGCAGGATGATGAGACGGCTGAAAAAGAAAGGATGTTTGATGATGCGAAGAGGCAGATCTTCGAGCTAGCACGAAACAAAGAGGCAGGATATTCCTGCTTCGACTTTTGAATATATGAGTCCTTGAACACTTTTCTTCCAAAACCCGTTGACGATGCCCATCAGTGCTGGGGACACTCAATGCCGATTTTCGATTCACGAGGCTTGCAGGAGATCTTTGCGCAGAATGCAGGCCACCCACCAAGTTGGCTAGACCTGGGCTCTCACTTTCGCCCTGTCTCCGCGGTTTGCATCAGAATCCTCAATTCATCCGATGCATAGAAGCATGCAAGACTCCTTCGCGAAGAAGCAGAACACTATTAACGAAGCTGGCGTGGGCGCTGTGATACTGCCGCCTGCTGATGGAATGTCTCCACAATCAGCAAAGGAGTAAGTATTTCAGCGGGATCTAATGTGTGAAACACAGGTAGGTCTTCCCAAGACGGAGCATTAGGTACGTACCAACAAGAGCTGAGGACGCAAATGAGCAGTTTACTTACGGCCAGTGGTTTTGATGAATCACAAAGTGCTTGACGGAGAACAGACAAATAATCTTGACCCTGGATCTTGAACCGCAGAGTGTGATGTGGTGGTGTCATGCATCATCATTGCAATGCTCGCTCTTCGCTATGCATGAGTCCACAAAGCCTCTCAATCACCATTCTGCAGCCCTGCCTCTCGTTCCTGGCGGAGCTGAGCGCAACCCAGCGGCCTCTCGATGTCTTTCTACTTCTTCTTTCCGAACCCTAAGAACTTCTTCATCTTGTCCTCCACACTGACCTTCGCTCCGCCATCCGATTTCTTCTCAGGCTGCTTCATTGCCTCCCTATGGCTCTGCTCACCTGCAGCCTGCTGAGATTGTAATTGCACTTTGTACTCTTTAGCAACACTTGCATACTCTTCCCTCAGGCTTGGGCCTTGTCGAGCCTTGGCACTAGCCTCAGCACCCCATAGCAGAGTCACGAGGACACTGCCCCGGAAACCAAAATCCTTCACAAGCTTTTGGTCGGTGTTCTTTGGGAGCGTTTGGAAGCCCTTATTTCCAGTGAATCTCAGCTCGAAAGGCTCCGGGGCTTGCGCCAGGGTGCCTTGGACTGTGGCGTAGAGATTGGAAGCGGTCTCGTTTGAATCGACTGTCAATTCGATTGAGCTTCCGTCAGGGTATTTGACTCGTATTCGCACGTTCTTGACTGACGCCAGCTTTTCCTGGCGTGCTGCTTCTTGCGCCTCTAACTCCTTATCTGACAGTAATCTTTGATTGCGGCCAGCTCGATTGAGCGACGCTTGATGTGCTCGGGCGTGGTCGACAGTCGGCTCGTATGTGGATGGATCATCTTCTTGGAGTGCTGCGGCTGGCGTTGAGGATGAAGGAGGTCTGTACACCGAGATGCCATTCACAACATTTGACGTGGCAGGCTCGGGCGTGGTGTTCTCATCGGTCATGGCTGCTTTTGAGAGCGGCTCTTCCGACGGAGCTGCAGAGTCGGTCGTTGTGCCTGGAGCTGTTTCGGACGAGCTTGCTGTTACATCGTTCTCTACAGGTTGTGCGGTTGGTGCATCTGGCACTGTCGTGTCTTCTGAGGGCTCAGGTCCGGCTGCGCCTTCAGCTGGTACTGCAGCATTCTCTGGCCCAGCATTTGGTATGCTTGATTGAAGGGCTACAGGCTCTGCATGTGCACCCTCAGCCGCTCCGTCAAGCATCTCCGATACTGAGCCTCCAGATTGCTGTTGAGCTGCAGCGCCGCCTGCTGGCACGGAGTCAAGAGAGCTGAAGTATTGCCCAATCTCGCTCATAGCCTCTTCAAGTGGCCGCCCACTGCTCTTGTACGACAGCTTCAACAGTACGCTGCCGCTATTGATGCCAAGCTGGCCCAGGGTCTTCTGCAAGTCCGTAAAGTTATCAAGGGTCCTGCTCATGATTTGCAGTACAGGCTGATGGTACAGCAGGCGTCCTGAGGAGCCGCTAGATTGCTGTGCGATGCCTCGCTGTGTCAAATTCAGCTGCTTGCCGCCTCCTCCAGCCACACCATCCTCGAACTTCCGTAGCACCTGCCATAGACTCGTATTGCTAGGGAACTTATCCTGCATTCTGGCGCTCCCATCGCTTTCAGGCAGCTGCAGAGCCACAGAAACGACAGTAGGACTTCGGCTCGCCTGTGTCAATTGGAGCTTCGCGCCTGGAGTGAGGCCTGAGAGGCGCCATTGCTGCGACAGATCGAGCGGCTTGTTGTTTTGAGTCTTGAGCGTATATGAGTTTGCATCCCATTTCCTCGCCTGGCAAGCTTCTTCGAGGATCTCGCGCAGATACTTGGCAGGCGTGACCTTCACTGTGGTACGTTTGAGGGAGGAATCGACGACGAACACGCTCGACATTGCTGCGGTGCTCAATCCGCCGCTCTCCGCCGTCGCTCGCGGTCTTCGGCTCTGATTTGTCTTTGCGTCTCTTCCAAAGTGGCCACGAGGTACGACACGAGTTTCCTTCCGTAGCCCCAAACGACAGGCGCGGTGAAGAGGTAGGAAAGAGCAACCACGACAAGACGTTCTGTTTTAGTCAGGCGCAATCCCGACAAACGATCATGCGACATCGAGCGCGCCGCCACATTCGAGAGTCAACGTCAAGCAACGATATCGATATTGCTCGTCCCGTATTGATTGACGCGTGCCTGCCACTGCCTGTGACAAACGGGAGCTCGGACCACCGAATCGCCCCTCCACCCCGCCACTGCACCTGCCTTCCACGCATTTCTCATCAACAGACAACACCGTCACCAAAAAACCCACCACACTCCTTTGCCTCAGCATCACCGCCACCATGTCCAAAACCGTCACAGTAACCTCCGCCCAACACTTCTCCCAAATCCTCACCTCCTCGCGCGTTGTAGTCGCAGACTTCTACGCAGACTGGTGCGGACCATGCAAAGCCATCGCCCCCGTCTACGAGGCCTTGAGCCAGCAACTCTCGCGCCCGGGAGCAATCACATTCACAAAAGTCAATACCGATCAACAACGCGACATCGTCCAAACATACAACATCTCCGCAATGCCCACCTTCATAATCTTCAAAGCCGGACGTGAAACAAAGAGGATCAAGGGCGCTGATCCCAAGGGATTGGATGCCGCTGTGAAACAACTGGCGCAAGAGGCGAGCAGTGCTGATGCAGGAGGAGATGTTGGTGAGGGTAGTTCAGGAGGTGCTGGAGGCTGGACAGGAGCTGCCGCGCCGAGAGGATATGGAGAGGTGACGGAACAGGTTGAGATTAAAGGATTGGATTTTTTGAATCTTGATGGTGAGGCGGGGGATAAGAGGACCATCTTTGATCCCTCAAAGCCCAGTGCACTGGACGCCAAGGGGAAGAGCTCTGAAGGCAAGAAAGACTACATCGAGAGCGACACGGATGAGCAACTTATGCTCTACATCCCTTTCCAGTCCACACTTAAATTACACTCTCTACACATCACATCGATACCTGGCGAAGAGAGCATGAGGCCACGAACGATACATTTTTACAGCAATCGGAGTCATGTTCTGGGTTTCGATGAGGCGGAGGATACTCCTGCTACGCAAACGATTGAGCTGGAGGAGAGCAGTTGGGACAGCAACTCGCATACTGCCAAGGTCGAGCTGAGATTCGTCAAGTTCCAGAACATCTCGAGTATCACCATCTTCGTGGCAGATGGTGAGGGTGATGCTGAGAAGACGAGGATTGATCGGATACGGCTGTTCGGCGAGTCGGGCGAGAAGAGGGCTATGGGGAAGTTGGAGAAGATTGGAGATGAGCAGGGAGAGTAAATGGAGCACGAGAGAAGGGTCGATGCACAATGAGCACGAGAGAAGGGTCGATGCACAATGAGTGCAGGAGTCGTCCTCGCGATACGCATAGCATGGGGGAAAGGAACCGATAGAGGTAGTTCAGCTACTGAATGAATGATATGCATGAAGTCACATCATTGTGGCTGACACCAAATGGTACCTCGACCTTGGCTTTCCGACCTCGCATCTCTAAAAGTCTAGCATGAATTTCGATTCTGCGTTGACGCACATCAGATTTTGCACAGGCTGGGACACGGATCATGATTTCTACATTCTCAACTCATTCACTTGTAGATTGTAGACTACTTGCCTGCCTCTCCATCTACATGATTTCTCATATCTGTGCTAGAAGAAATGTTCTACTTCCTCTGCATGAATTTCGCACGCCGTACGCTTGTCCGACTCGCCTTCCTTCATACCAAGATTTCTCGAATGTATCATAGGCCGAACTGGCTCTCTTGCAGTCGGACGACAGTTGCGGGTCTACTTTTGCTGCTACTGCTTAGTTCTTTGGAAATTTTGTTTCGACGTCTCTTCCTGCGGCCGCGCACCAGCGGCCCGCGCTCTGTGACCTTCTTCCGACACAGAGGACAAGCATTATTGCTCTTCTTCAACCAAGTGATAAAAGACTTTCGCATGAAACACATGTTTGCAATCGTGTCGAATCACTGTACTGGCATTGGTGAAGTCGTCCAGGCAAACTGTGCAGCTCGTCTGCGATTCGCCATGATTAGCCGCGCGGTAAAAGATGAACTTCTGTCTCCGGAGCCGGGCGATAGCTCTCTTCGAAATCTCTGGAGATGGGTTTTCTGGGACATGTAGATCCCGGAAGCCCCGTTGTTGTTCATCCGGAAGTGTGAGTTCTTCTTCGCCAACATCGACTAATCCTCTTGGAAACACAAAGCGATCTGCATACCGCCTTGCTATACTGAAATATGTCTTTCCGTCTCGGGCGGAGAATTCAAAGCTGTGCATATATTTAACGGTATGTCTCGTGGTGAACGGTGTAAGCCCAACCGCTGCACGCTTGAGACAATCGTGAAGAAGACGTGAAGTCGGCTGCGATTGCTGTCCTTGCCGAAGAACCAACGCCAAGCCTTCGTCGTCTTTGGTGTTCCTCCTGCAGATGCCCAGGTCCACGCAGAATAGCATCAGTGAGAAAGACGGCGTACTGGCACAGTAGTCATGCATACTATCAACAGAGATGTATCCCTGCTAGCATCATGCGTCAGGACATAGCCACCGCCGCAAGAGCAGAGTCCACGCGTCTTTGCAGATGGGAAACACAACGTGGGCGGCCTCTCTGGTCCCGGTAAGGACACTGGAAGGGTGAAGAGTGTCATGTCTTCACGTACATCCTTCCCTGGGCTGTCAATTCTGTTTACTCAATCAACCAAACTCTCGACCTTAACTCTCAGTCCCATATCTTGGTAATGGCCGAAGTAGTCAGACTGGCGGTGGGACTAGCTGGCCTTGCCTGACCGGCCTCGGAAGCTTCGAAAAGGGCGAGTGAGAAGCAGAAAAGGCGCAAACGCTGCTGGTCACCGCACTGGGCTGGCCATCACAATCGCGAACTGGCTGGTGTTAAGGGTGTGGCGACTTTCAGTGGGCGAGTCTTACCTCGAATTCACTATCGGCCTTCGAATGGGCAATATCGTTTCCGAAGAACTCCCCAATTTTTACATGCTGTAGGTTTGGGAGCCTTTCACGAGTGAGAAAACTGATCGAGGAGGGAACAGCGACGCCCTACGATCAATGCAGTTACGATGCAAGGTGGAAAATCGCGAGGATGCGCTGCATCGGTTCCAATTGACGCAATCTACGCAGCGAGCTTGTATGGCAGGTGACTGTGGCACAAATCAACCCAGCGTATACAACGATATGGATACGCGTTACTGGACATCGGGCAGCAATTAGAAGATCGAACCTTGGACGACGTTGTGGGGGGGGATAAGAATTTTCCAAGGAGACGTTAGGATTCATGGAATGAATACCGGTGTTCAAATCCTGAATAGCAACCGTGACCGTCGTTCAAGGCGGCCACTTCGCTGCAACCACTGCTTGCGATCTACGTATCATCGACAAGCATTTTGCCACGCGATTTACAACCCAGTAACATCGCTCAAGCTCGAGGTAGCTTCGCAGAGAGTAACAGCGGTTACTAAGGGAGTCCGAAAACCATGGCTTCTAGCACAATCCAATGGCGACGTCAAGGTGCGGCAGCCGTATTTCCGAGTATCGCGAAGAGTCCATACTAAAGGAAAGGATTGGACAATCACTGTGCCGACATGCAGCGTCTTGACGCATCGGAGTGAAAGTGGATCTTTGCGGTCCGCGAATTCATTCATTTGATCCCTTGCAAACCATGGAATCCAGGGTTGGGGAATTTAGCGCTTTCACTCCGATGCGACAAGAGGCTGTACATGTTGGACGAAGTGATGCCAGCGAGTTAGACCGTGCTGTCACATGCGCTCAGACTAACCGCATTTAGTACTTGGTATTAAAAGTAAAGTTTCAGACTTTGTACCTGCCTTTTACTTCGCCCACATACATCAACCTTGTTCCCCAGACTAGCCTCGAATCAACGAAGTCCAGCATAATGGATCCCCTCGAAGGCGCAATGCAAGCATTCTTGGACGATGAAAAGTCAGGATACGATACAATACTTTTGCCATTTCACCTACGATGAAGAACCAAGAGAAATCGCGTCAGTACTCGAGCTGCATGCTTGGATGCTCGTAATTTCCGACAAAGACGAGGTTCCGGGCTAAGTAAGCTTGCCCAGCGCAGATTGGAGCAGGCAGTCCCCATTTACGAAACTTGCCATACAGGTTCATTGCGAGGCATCTGTGGCCAAAGAGGACACCACATGAGCTGCTCGCTGACGCCTGGATAGAGCGCGGAAGTACCCTCTGAAGAAAGCTTCCGCCTTCGCGGTGTACATCCGGAGCCGATTTCTCTACAACATGGTGAGTTCAGCCTACAGATGCCCACATTATGAAATAAATGGACGCGCGTTGACCGTCCCGTGCTGCTCGGCATGCTCAGCTGCCCAAGGTGCGAGGAAATGGGAGGGACGGACACCTTCGAGCCGTTTCGGAAGTTACAAAGCTTTTTCCGACAGTAGTCGAATCACTGAAGTCTGGAAGCGTCTGGACAATGTTGTTCACTATCGGGGCCGACACACACAAATGTATCGAATGCATTCGAATGAAAGGGATTCGTTCTAAGGATACTGTATTTGAGGATCAGGCTTGGGTCAAGTAACAAGCAGTCACATTTCAGCATCGCGCACTTTCAGGCTGAGGCTTAACACTTGAGGTGCTTTCGAGTCGATTGCTTGCATTGTTTTCCGTTTCATCGGCGAGGATTCACTTCAACGGGGAGGTTTTGCGTTGGATGAAATATAGCTCCACCGTATCGTTGCCGGAGAGGGAGAAGGAGGAGAGGCAGTGGTTTAGGTTGACAGAGGCTTCGCCGAGGCGTTCTCTCACTGCGTCGAGTAATAAAATCTGCAATTTCCCTCTGTGGATTGAGAATTGAGGGACTTTCATATCCGGCGAATTTCCCTCGATGATCAGAAATGATCGGATTTCCAAATCGATCGTAGTAGTCCCGTTCTTGAGTTTCTATGCCAGTATTCTCCAGTGCAGATAGGAGTCCGAGGTTTTTTGAGGATCAAGACGGCTGATGGTTGGACATTGATACCTACTCCTAGAGAGGTGATGTGGGCAGCGGCTTCGAAGAGAGAGAGAGAGATGTTTTTGAATCCATGCGCGTGGAGTTGAAGAGCTGTTACGAGACCTCCGACTCTTGCTCCGATTATGGCGATCCTGGAATCAGGCTGTGCGGGTAATGAGTCGGAGTGGTGGTGGCCACTGGTACCGTTGGTTGCCGTCGCCATGATTGGTTGGCCTGATTAATGCACAGGATAAGGCTGAAGTCGGTCAGTCAGCTGAGGATATGCTTATCCAGCAGAGTGCGTTGATATGATATCGAGATTAAAGCGAAGTCGCCATATGTCCAGTATGGTGTTCTGATCTGCCTCCACTTGTTTCGAAACTAAAATTTGTTAGCGTCTCGGTACTTGCGCACGGCAGGCGGTCGGCATGGGAGAGTGAATCTTTTCGCGTGTAGTATTGAGTTGTCTGTACGTTGGGTCTGGTCTCTCGTGAATCTATACAAATAATAGACATCCATGCTTTTGGTCGCAGTTCTTGTGCGATGCATGCAAGGAGCTGAAACTCCTGTCCTTGGATCTTTTAACACGCCCAGAATCCTTTGAACGCCGCGCTCCAAATGCAAGAAATTTTAAATGTAAATATCCAGCTTCGCAAGCTCTGGCGAGCGGGAGCGGTCGCTGGGTGTTGCTGCTTATGCCAGCTGTCCAGCAAGGCCGATAAAGAGTGCTTGAGCGGCGACTTGTGCTGCCCAAAGACCGACCTTCTTGATGCGCCGCGTCTGCTGCTTCCGATCTGTAATGTCTCGTACGAAGGCGTCGTACGTTTCTCTGCTGAGGTCGTCAAGAAGACCAGAATCGAAGACAGTCCAGGAACCATCGAACTCACTCTGTCGCTTGACGATTCGACAGGTGATGGGTATGAAGTTGCTTCCTCGACGGGAGTGCGAATTTATGTATGCAACGATAGGCCGGACTGCAGCATTGTTGACGTACGACAAGTCGCGTGTGAAAATAGGCACACTTGCACGCACGTCATTGAGATGGATCTGAATGTCCATCACCACGAACCTATCGTTTTCGGAGCTTTCTTGCTGTGCCTGAGCTTGTTGTTGCTCAGGCATGTGATCGCGGTTGTCGATGATTTGATTATTATGGTTTCCATTACCGTTCTGCGCATTGGTGACAGTCGCTTCCATACGGTCGTAGAAGTCACTCATGACCTTTGCAATGCTGCCATCAGCATCGTTAGGTATCATGACATCTGTTACGATATCAACGTTGCCATCATGAATCCAGGAGAATGGCCCTTCGACACCACGATTGAGATGATCGATCTTTAGACCGTCAATGCGGATCCTGCTATGCTTCTTCCACTGCGAAGCTCCATCCTCGCTGCCGTCCACAAGACTGGCACCAGTAATGCTATGCACCTGTCTAGGGTGGATGGTGAAGAGCGACCCATCAAAGCTGCCACTCATATTGTTGGCGCTAAGGAAATCGTAGAACAGCCACTGTTTGCGAAGCCGAGGAAGCTCGCAGTTGAAAACACTGACCGTGAATGGTCGAAAGTCCTTTGGCTGATAGACTGTCAGAAGCACATCTTCCATTTTGAAGTGCTCGATTTCGAAGTCGCCAATGCTATGCTCGTGGCGATAGCTCTTTGGGTCGAGATTCTCATCGCCAGGTCGTGGTCTGACGTGCGTTCGGTCGATCACACCTCGGACTCCGCTGATTCCTACGTCTCGCAACAGGCCTTTACCATTGAACCATTTAGCGAAGGACAGCGACACCTCTACACTCTCGATCGTGACGTCGAACTGAGAGTAGTTGCCATCGTCCTCCACTTCGGTGTGCTCGACAGTGGCGATGTTTTGGTTCTCCATCCCAGCCTGTGCACTCGCAGCAGCAGCGGCTGCAGCTGTTGCCGAAGATCCTTGGGTGACGGCCCTCTGGCTTTTGTCATTGCCAGGGCGTCTGCTTACAAACACTTTGTTGAAGCGGATGACACCATCGCCCCATTTCGGGACAATGGCGCTCTCGAACACTACTTTTAAGCCGCTACTGCGCGTCAGGTAGTTGCCAATCCAGCCTGCCAAAGTGTCCTGGGCGAAGACAGAGTTGAGAGCCAAGATGGTCAAGCTGACGAATGTCGTTGTACCAATCACGAACCAGAGAACATGTCCCCAAAAGATCCAGCTCAGGAATGCAAAGATCTCTTCGTGGTTGAACGGTCGAACGCTGCGGATGGAGAACCACTTGAAGCGGATCTGCAGTCGGTGCCAGAACCCGTTTGCTGCTGCGAGTAGCTCTTCCTTTGTAGGCCGGTGGAGGTGTGGGAGATGCGGCAGATGATCGTATATGTATTTGCCTGCGCCTCCGGCTCCTGTCGCTGCAATTCTCGAATCGTGATCCTTTTCTGCCTCGAGCTTTTTGGCGCTCTTGTCTTGAATATCCTTATCAGACGATTTGCTGTGCTCGCTATTCCATCTTCTCTGCAGTATCCATCGCACAGCCAACTTGTCGAAGTCGTGTGATGGCCTGAGCGGGTTCGTGCCAACTTCTACCACCGCCGGTCGAGGCCATCGCACTGTCGTATTCGAAGTTGCGACATGGTGTATGGCACAACTTCTCACTGTCGATACGCCTGCAGGTTGTGGTATGGAAATCGCAGGCCTCAGTACTCTCGCGAAGAGCGAATTTCTTATAGCTGGAGTTAGACGGGCGAGACTCGCGCTGGAGAAGGAGAAGTGTAGACTCTGTCGCCCAACGTCTACTACATGGCGGCTCATATTCATGTGCGCATTGTGACCAGAGTCAAGGTCGCTACAAGGTCTGTACTTTTGAAGTAGGGGCAGTAGTGGTGATGGAGCCGGACAGCGGGATGAGTGAAAGTCGTTGGCTGGTCTCGTCCACGCCAGAAGCAAAGCAAGCTTTGAATATGACGCTAACCATGTGAAGAGCATCTGAGCTCAGTGCCAAGCCGGCTGATCAACCGAGAACGCAACTGCGTTGCTTTGAGAATGACAAATTTCGATGGCTTGGCATTCTCCCACTCCAAGCTTTGGAAGGCACAACCCGACCTCTGCGTCGACTTCAGAGACTCACGTTCTCGACAACATCACCCAACGACGTCGCCCAACATGCCGAAGGAAGTTAAGCAGCGCTCCGGCATTGCCGTGGGTCTCAATGCTGGCCACGTACGTTCCCACCGTCCCGTCCATCGATCGAGTGATACACCGAAGGGATCAGAATCGAGAAATGGAACATGGTACTAACATGACACCGCCATACAGAAAGTCACTCCCCGCCAGCCAAAGCCACGTGTCTCGCGCATGAAGGGTCACCTTAGCAAGCGGACCGCTTTCGTTCGGGACATCGTCAAGGAGGTTGCTGGGTAAGATTGAGCGATAAATGGAAGGAGGATTCGGACACAAGACTAACACTTCCACCCAGTCTCGCTCCTTACGAGCGCCGTGTCATCGAACTCCTCCGTAATAGCAAGGACAAGCGCGCCCGTAAGCTCGCCAAGAAGCGACTCGGAACTTTCGGCCGTGCTAAGAGAAAGGTCGACGAGATGACCAAGGTCATCGCTGAGAGCAGGAGAGCAGGTCACTAAGCGCGCGATTCTGTATGAAGTGATGTATGGAGAGGGTGATTAGGTGCAAGAGGCATGCAACGGCGCAAATGAAAGGCTCGGGATCTGAGACATGCTATGCGATGCTTGCCAGCGACGGGTGCTGGGCGTGAGCCAAAATACCATAGCAAGGTAGATGGCGCCCGGTCAGTTGGCTCTCTTACTGCTGAATGAAAATTGCATTGAAAGCCCATTGATGATCGTGCCCGTCTGCCCTCATTTCTCACTTCCGAAGCAAACGCCATTTCTGGGCAGATGTCGAGGCGGGATCCAGTGCTTCCTCTCGCATCCTCGAACCTGTAAGGGTATTAGTGCCCAGCAGCATTCGTCTGAAGTCACAGAGGAGGGTAGAAAGGACGGCTTCAATCGATTCGACTCGGATGAACCCACCACAAGCCGTAGACCTCATGCCAGAGATGGCAGAGTAAGCAAGACAGAAGTCAGTATCAATGCATCTTCCTTGGCTGTGACGTGACTGACATCGACAGGTTCTATGGCGACAAGCGCTTCTCTGGCTTCACCGTCAGCTGCCACGGCAAAGAATATCATGTCCACCGTGTCCTCGTCGCAACCCAGAGCAAGTGGTTCGGAGCTTGCTGTACGGCGTACGTCCCACCGAAAGGATCGCGAAGGAAAGCACTAAGATCTTTCATCAGACCTTTCAGAGAAGCAGCCGACAGAAGTGTCACTCTCTACGAAGACGACCCTGTGGCAGTCGAGAAGATGTTCGAGTACTTCAACAAAGGCGCACACAGCGGCTTGAGTAGCGGCGCATACCCGGACATTAAGGAAAAACGCCCCAGCAATATCGTTCAGCTCCATGCTTATGTCTTCGTAGTCGCCGAGAAGTACAATTGCCCAGGCCTCAGTTCAAGCATGCGCACAAATTGCGGAGTCGTAGCTGGATGGAAGCAGCCGTCTTCGTCGTATACCAGCAGGCCGAGCTCCCTGAGAGCAACAAGACGCTGGAATTTGCGGTCCTGGAAGCCTTTGTTCCTGAGAAGTCCCAATTCGTCGAGAGTGAAAAGAGGCAGCTTTGAAGAAGGTTCCGGAGTTTGCTGAGGATGTGGCAATGGAGTTTCTCAGCCCGCGCAGCCGGCCTAGCTCGCCGAAAACTGGCGTCAGTGGTGTTGCCAATCTCGACTTGGAGGACTACATGTAAATTTTCGGGCTGGAAGGAGCTCAAGGATATCTGAGACGTGCATGAGAGAATTGTTGGATGACAAGAACCTCAGCCTAAGTTTTGAAGTAGAAATATCCCGACGACTGATGGCATTGCAGTTGCCTCGCATGTGAAAGCGGCAAGCATTTCTTGGCATCGCTTCCAGCCGTCCAGCTCTTTCCCGAGCAAGATCGGCTCCCTCCCAACTCACTTCGTGCTCGATTCTTCCAATACACCTGCCAGCCATGGATAGCCTTCGGGAGACCTCATCGTGAGTCCACCAGACTCGGCCTCAAGAACGTCACTAATTCATATCTCCAGGGCCTACTACGGCAACGAGAGATTTTCCGACTTCACCATCATCTGCGGCGAGAAGAAGTACAAAGTGCATAGGTAAGTTGTGCCGCGTGACCATCGCATATGCAAGAGTCTTACGACCATTGCAGATGCTTCATCAGCGCTCACTCGAAGTACTTCGAACGCGCCTGCTTGAGCTCTTTTGCGGAAGCCGAAAAGCAATCCATCGATCTGGAGGAGGATTTACCCAAGGCTGTCGACTGCATGATACAGTGCTTCTATATGTTCGATTATAACGACAGCATTGGACTAGATTACGATGGAAGTGCTGCCAGTGACGACGGCAAGCAGCCAGACCAGACAGCAAACCTGGCCGAGCATCACCCTCAATTTTCGATGCAGCTTAATGCATGGGTGTATGCGGTCGCGGAGTAGTATGAGACACCAGGACTCAAAGCCTTTGCCCTCACGAAGTTCAAGAAAGGAGCTCTGATACTCAGCGAGTCTCATGCTCGCACCCTTTGCACGGCCCATACCGTATACGAGCTATTACCACTTCCTGCCTCCGACCGCATTCTGCACGAATTCCTGGTTGACTCTTGGGTCATGCATGCACCCAGGAATATGAGCAAGCTGAATGCCAATGATTTGGCCAGCGCCTTTGAAGACCTGCCGAGATTTGCAGCTGATGTCAAAATCAAATTCATGGAGGGGTTCAAGCAGAACATGATGTTGATATGCTGTTCTCGTTGCATGAAGAGCCAAATTGTTGAGCAGGTACCAAAGGACAACACAACCACTTGCACGAAGTGCCGTCTGAGACAGATCCCGGAAGAGGACGAGGCGAGCTTACTCAGCAAGGTGGCGATTAAGAGATTCTGGTGATCTTGCCGGCAAGTTACCACGTCGAATTCTGCGCGGATTGGACGGAGATCTTGAGCGACTTGGAAGGTCTTTCACTGGTCGGCCCGCTAGCACCTGTCGCGAGCGATCGGGCGATCTTCGTGCCTGTAGGTGGCGAAAGTCTTGAGAGGGAGGGGCGGGGAGGTTCTTTGTGCTGGCAAGGCACCGATCAGGAGTTGCAAGCTTCCAAGCATTCTTGGTGTTTACTACGGGCGATATCATGTGCGAAGCCGAAGTACTTCGATGGGCGCGACAAGTGTCGAGAGTCGAACATGTGTAAGCGACCTTTTGCTGTTCATCTGGCTTTCTGGCAGCTTGGAAAATTGGACACCAGGAGATCAGCAAAGGTGAGGTTAAAGGGCTGACCAGGGAGGAGGTATAGAGGGTTGAGAGAAGCAGTGGCGCAGGAGCAGCAAAGAATTGTCAGGTTAACATGAGCGACGCATTTGAAGTCTTGACAAGGTAACCAGATACACGTACTTTATGTACAGCCTTCACACCAACAAATGTAGTAGCCTCTCCTCTCCGCAATTCAAGTCCTGTCGTCTCTATCCTCGCCCTCCCCTCTGCTCATTACGATCTACGAAAAAGCCATCGCCTTCTTGATCTCCGCAATCGCCAACGCCGGGTTAAGCCCCTTCGGACAAGTCCTCGAACAATTCAAGATGGTATGACACCTATACAAACTCATAGAGTTGTTCAGTGCATCTTTGCGTTGTTCCGTCTTCTCATCTCTCGAATCTGCAATCCATCTGTATGACTGCATGAGTACAGCCGGACCCAAATATTCTTCCGAGTTCCACCAGTATGAAGGGCAAGAAGTCGAACAGCAGGCGCATAGGATGCATTCGTAAAGGCCGTCGAGCTTTCGGCGTTCGGCTTTGGATTGGAGGTTTTCTTTGCCCTGAGAACGAGGGTTAGCGAGACGAACAGATTTTCGGAACATGAGTACTTACATTTGGTGGCGGCGTATCCCTCTGCAAATACGGCTTGATGGAACGGTATTGCTTGTAGAATTGTGTCATATCCGGAACGAGATCCTTCACAACGTATGTGTGAGGCAAAGGATATATCCTGCTCTCTTTCTTCGTCTCTGTAGGGATCCGGCAAAGACATGCTAGTGTGTTGACTCCGTCGATGTTCATTGCGCAACTACCGCAGATACCTTCTCTGCAAGATCTTCGGAATGTGAGGGTTGGGTCGACTTCGTTCTTGATGCGGATGAGTGCGTCGAGCATCATTGGTCCGGTCTTGTTCAGGTCCAGGGTGTAGGTTTGCATTCGGGGCTTGGAAGAAGGCTCGTCTGGGTTCCAGCGATAGATGTGGAAGGTCTTGATCTTGGCGTTTGGGTCTGTTGCGCTCTCGCCGATTGTGCTGGTTTTGCTGGGTGGCTCTGGTGGTCGTGATGCCGAGGTGGCTTCTGCTACGGCGGAAATGGGTTCTTTGGTGTGTTCAATTGTGGTGGCCATGGTTCGGCGGAAGAGCATGGACGACTGTGTGGCCGCCATGCGCCGGGTTGCGAGTCTCAATGCCATGGTATGTGGTGGGGTGGTGGTGTGGTGGTGTGGTGAAAGTGGAGTGTGGCAAGTGTGTACACGGAGGCAAAGAGGTGAAGACGTAGGAGGCAGACGAATGGAGAAAGTCGATGACCTTCTCGCTGCTGAGCGCTGTGGCCTGGAATCTGTCTATGCCGCAGTCAGCCAATCAGAAGGAACTTGATGATCCTCTTGCGGCTCAAGAATTACCGACGGCTATAGAGGTACTGTAACAACTGGAATGCGCTCCCACAAGTTACAGCGATATCAGCTACTTTTCTGCGGAGAACATTGCTCCTGAGATAGTTCTATTGGTTGTACGCATTTTTGCGACATGGCCACATGTTCAGCATCCTCATCGGCTGCGATCTATAGGCACAATCTCGGCAGCCTCCAAGATCTGCGGGAATTAGCTTCTATATCACTCGGGAATAATCGTAGGAGAGAGCATCACTGTCCCGAGGCGCCGACGTCGCAAAAACATCCACGCATGTGAAGCAGCCCTCAGCCGCAAATCTGGACGAGCCTATGAGGAATTCGTATACAATGGCTTCAAGGAAGCTGAAACGGCCTACGAGACTGGTATTGGACTATGATGGAACACTTACTGTCCAGGACACAATGGCAGTGCTCGGGGGCCTGCCGAAGCGGCCAAAAATGTCATGGCAGGAGATTGTCGATGCCTACATGGAAGACTATGCCACCTACAACGACACTTCGTACCCTTGGAAGAACTACGATCGTGAAGAGTACAGTGGCTGGCTTGCTGCTCGAAAATGGGTTGAACAGAACAGTGCACAGCGTGTACAAGACGCGGCATTTTTTCGACGAGTAACCACAGATGATGTGAAGCAGGCTGTCACCAAATGCCTCGACAATGGCCAACTGGAACTCCGCCGTGACTGGGAAGAACTGTTTGCACTCTTCCTGCCTTCTTATGACGCTGGTGACGGCACCTTCTTGGACAGCTCTATTCAGATCCTGAGCGGGAACTGGAGCGAGACCGCAATCCGACAAGCGCTGTTTCAATCGGCACAAAGAGGCGGTGGAGACCATAACGAGCAGCTCTGCCACTACATTAACGACATGAAAATCTTCGCCAACGAGATCGAAGGCCTTGCATCTCCTTACGGCAGCTCAGGCCGAGTCGTAAGACCTCTCGACGTAGATATTCGCACGAGTAGAGAGAAGCTGCGATACCTGAAGGAAATGGCTCCGTCAGCTGGCTGGAAACCCTTCACCGTATATGTTGGCGACTCTTCTACAGATTTCGATGCCCTATGTGCAGCTGATCTAGGCGTCTGGCTTTGCGATGTGGCAGAAGCAGAGTATGAAAAGGCAAGTATGGAAACTTTCAAGCCTTTGGACTTCGTACCTCCTCCGTTGCATTGCGTCTCAGCAATGGAAGGTTTCCCTGCCCTCTTCTATTGGGCTCCAGATCTTCGAAGCATTATCGACATGATCTCCTACACTTAAATCGCTTTCCGCAAATGTTTGCCTTCAGATACCGGTGAAAGACAAGAGTCTCCCATCCCCAAACTCAATCAGGATGTCAACTGAGAAACACAACAAGCACTGCCGCATATGCTGCTGTTGCGCCGAGAGTCTGATCGTTGGTTGCTCTCATGGTGATCGAGCACATCACAGCGAACAACAGGACAGCGACGGTGTTGGCGACCAGATTCGTTGCCTGGCTCTTCTGCAGTACCATGATATACATCGGAACGAGAATGGACAGAGCCCCAGACATTGCAACGATAACTCGGGCAAGACGATCGACAATTGGGGAAAGTGTTTGTGGCTTATACTTGGTTTCAGATGCGTGATAGAACTCTGCTTTCGCCTCCATTTCTTCATCTGTCTAGGACAACTTTGCTGGAAGAAAGATAGAACTTTCGCACCTTGTCCGAAAGCACGCCTTGCTGCGACGCTAGACATCTGTAACTCTCAAGAGCGAATGGACGGATGTCTGGAAAGTTGCTCCTCGCAGTCTCTGGGAAGTAGCCAACGATTCTTTGGTGCCTCTGGTCTCTCTGTTTACGGCGAAGGAAGTCAAGAGATCTCATCGACTGAAGGTCTCTCATCGCATTTGCTATACGACCATGAGCATACGAGGATCGGAGCACGTTCCAAACGGCTGACCTTGCTCGCGTAGTGTCCTGCCGAGATCTTCCATGTCCTGGTCGGTGGCTCGTCTTTCTTCGAAGAATCGCTTCCAATGTTGAGCAAGTCTCTTGTTGAGGTGCAGAATACAGGCACGACGAAGTCTCGTCATCTCGAGAGACCACGGTTCTGCGGGTGTCGGCCTCTCACCGTAGAGCTCTTCCGCGATCAGATAGAGATTGGCGTCCTCGTTCTCCTCTGCATCGAATGATACCCTGAAGTCAGGTGGACTGTGATGCGAAGCAAGGTTTCCATCGCGTCCACTCGTTGCTGCAGAACTCCGCCTCTCTGACTTTTGAGGGTTCCTGCCTGCTTCAATGGAGCCCTGACTTGTTGAAGATACCTGTACACCAGCTTCAGCTTCCAAGTCATCTTTCCACAAGCTAAGAGCCATGTTGAAGTATGTGACGCGAAAATGCTGTTTGCTTCCATTGGCAAGGAGCTCCACAAGCACTTCCGAGAACCCCACTGGATACCGTTTCTGGATCATGTTGTGGAACAGCCCCGATAGCTCAGCACCTTTAGCTGTAATGAGCCTCTGTCTAGCAACATTGGAATTTCAGCGACCACGGATAGCGATACACAATCATCTGCCGTGGACCCTACAATCTGATCCCGCTATGGCTCTCTATCGAAGTCCTGAAAATTCAGGACCAGGAAAGGGACTTGGTCTGCATGGAGTGTGAATCAACTTCGGAACCCAGTATATTTTCAGGTCCGATCCATTGACAGAGCGACAGCACTTTTGAATATCTCATGGCCGTATGCGAACCTCATGTCTTGCCAGAATTCGGCCTTCACAAAGCATGACCGGACCCTCACGTACTGAGAATCAGCCCAGTGCAGCACGATACCAACTACGAGATCCGCTCCCTGATGAGGAAACCGCCCCTGCTGAAGTCCAAGCGCAACCGAAGACACGCTCTGGATTGTGTGCTCAAGAGGAAACCTGGGCCGCCGGTCCTCAATATGGACTTTGGAGATTACCTTTTCGGGAAGGAGCAGCCGAAAGCATTCACCAACTCTTTCGCTACAGACAACGCTACCGTACTCAATGGCAACCGATTCTGATCCCGTACTTGGATGGGCTTACCACAGCCTATGAGACTTGTGTGGCGAAATGCTCGAAAGCATGGTCAACTCCACCACACCATCCATTCAATCTACAACTCTGTCAGAAATCACGAGCCTCAACGCGCTTGTGTGTGAGAAACGCAAATTGCTCGCAGAGCACAAGGACAATCTATCGCAAGCAAGATGGATGTACGATTCGAAGTATTGTATATTCGCCCCGAGTGCCTCTCTTCATGAATTCACTATCGTTGTAGTAGTCCAAGTCGTTGACGTGGATACTGCTAGATTCATTCGAAGGCAAGACGACCGGCTCCGAACCCTTTGCACAGATGTCCTAGAGAAGCTGGTGTCGGATCATCTGATTATACAAGAAGAGTATGAGGCCGGTCTCCCATACATAGAGCATACGAAATATGCTCTCAATCCCGCACATTCAGGAGCATTGCTCTTTGGTGTGTGGAAAGCCACAGATCGGGAATGTCGGTTGCAGCATGAGATGCTTTCCCTTCAGCTTCTGCAAACCGCGACACGCCAGGCTTCATTGCGGCCCACCCACCGCTGTATACCTCCAAAACACTTTGGTCAAGGTCGACAACATACGCCCGCTCGCAGTAGAGCGAATCGTTCACAAAGTCTGAATCTTTGAAGATGCGGATTTGGTCTTGACCTGTCGCATATGCAACAATGTCGAGGATCTTGGCTCCGGTATTGGGATCGAGGGAGGGAATCTCGCCATAGATCAGACGCTCCTCATCCTTAGGTCCATCATAATTCGCATAGATGACTTGAACGTAGCAAAGACCGGCCTTGAGCGCCTCAACATTCTCCTTCTGGAGCAGAAATTGAGCGATTCTCTAGCCTTGGCCCTCTGGATATCCATCCCACCTGCAACGCATTTAGCGAAACATTCAGCGAACACTGAGGTAGCACTTACCGAGAGTACTATGCGATCACAAAGCGTCCTTCGTAATAGACACACATAAGGTTGGGAGGACCCATTTAATGGTGGGTTATTGTCGTTGCTAGTTAGTTAGGTCCTAAGCCTATATAGACTTCAGTCCTGGGCCAAAGTCCAGATAGGATGTGGGAATATATAACGTCGACAGCAGGTCCCAGACTTGCGGCACTCATAGCACAGTCTTACCTCGCATGCAAGATCTAGTGCAAGCCTTCGCATAGACTTGGCCTCTTTCGCCCATACCACTCGACTGCGCCCAAGAGGCCTCATTATAGGACAGGGTCCCGTCTTCTAGGCCGCTCAATCCTTCGTACATTGCTCAGATCTTTGAAGAAGTCTTTGCGTGGCCGTCTCGCTCAAGAATTTTCGTGGACGAAGGCAACATCTTCTAAAATCCAGAGACTACACTTCTACGAGTCAATCGTGCTACTCGATCGAAGCTTATCACTTCGTTCTACTCAGGTACAACGTTTATCTTAGGCGCTCAAACACGCTTTCTACCCTTGCAAATCATCTTCTAAGGAGACTCTGACACTACGTACTACGCTCCGCTCTATGCCGAGTTGCTTGAGCAGCCTCCCGCAAGCGTTCGTATCAAAGAATTCTGCATTGTATTGAAAGTGAAAGGATTGGCAAGTAGCTTTACCTAGGTTAGCTACGTTCCGCGGGTGTCATACTAGGGCATAAGGTAGGTAGCGAGCCTAACCTCCGTACTACTATTGTTTGCGTTTAGGTTGAGAATGCCAAGAACCTCGTAATCTCGATGCCTATCTATATAGACTCTTAGCGATTTAATCGATTAAGTATAGTTATCCTTATACTACTTTAAAGATATCCTTAATAGGTAGTATACCTCTAGAGATAGTATATATCGTTACTAGGGTCTACGTTACTAGTAATTTATTACTAGTTTATTATCTCTTAATAGCTCTAAAACTATCGAAGAACGCTCTATAGGTACCTACTATACATATAAGTCGATTATATAAACTAGTTAAGAAGGACCTACTAGCTTATAAAGATACTATTATAAGGTACGAGTTATCTAAGAAGAAGGTCGCGAAGACGAAGAAATTAGCGATAGCGATACTAAAGAGGTTTAATAAGGCTCGCGTATTCGATATAATAGCGTAGAAGGAGTATTTAGAGTAGATAGATAATACTTCGATAGCGGTTAGTAATAAGAATATTAATATAGAAGGACAAGTTAAGCCTAGCGAGTTAATAGCTATAGGTAAGGCGCTAACCGCGCCTACCTCTAAGTTAGTATAGCGTCTTATAAAGTAGTAGTTAGTAGATAAGGAAGATATTAAGATAGCCTTATACAATAGTCGAGATAACCTTAAACCTACGCTATAAGTAGCACTAGCGCCTACTTAATAGTAATTAGGTTCTTACGACTAAGAATAAGGAATAGTATAGTACCGCTACTTAGCCTACTAAAGATACTTTCTACTAGGCCGTCGATAAAGCGAAGAAACAAGGTATCTTTATAGAAAGTTATATACTAGTTATATCCGCTATAAGTATAAAGAAGTTAGATTAGTTCTATTAAAGTTAGAAGTAGAATAGTAAGCTTAATGGCTATTCTAAGAGCGTTCTTATACCTCGTTCTTATACTAATCTCTCGTAGCTAAGGACTATAGTAAAGTACTCGATACTACTCTTGAATTTATATATAAGGCTCGAGATAAGGTCTATATTAATATCGAGTTCAAGATAGCGCTAAAGGACGCTCTCGCTAGCGCTATTCTTAAAGTTAGTAAACTAAAGCTAAACGACTAACAAATATTAATAGTCTTATCTATATTATAGAAGAGCGAAGATCTAGTAATTATAAGACCGAGATCTAGGCTAACTATATATACTCTCTTAGTACTTATAAGAACTATAGCGGCTACTACTATTATCCTAAGAATACGCTAAATACGGATATCTATTATTACTAGTTCTATAGCGAGGCTTTAAACCTATAGTCTTATACTCTTACTATAAAGTAAGAAGGCGTTACTCTTAAGAAGCCGCTAGAGTTAACTTTTATAAAGATAAAGGAATATAAAGACAAGATACTAAGTAGTAAACTAAAGGCTTCTACTATTATACTTACTAATTTAAAGATACTAGAACTACCTTAAATACTAGCTCCTTAAAGAGGCTATTCTATTAAACATTGTTGCGTAGGCGGAGGAGAGTAGGCATACCAAGGGACCCAATTCGTAGTAGATGAAAAGGATGAAGGTCTATCTAAGACTACAAACACAAAGATAAAGGAGAATTGCCCCTAAGCTAGGCCTAATTAGGCTAGCTAGCCTAGACAATACTAAGAGACAACTAGGTAGAGAGAGTCTATTTCCAATACGTTCTAATATTAATCTAGGCGCTATTATCTAAGAGACTATATCGAGCCTACTTCTAGTCCTTCGTAGTAGTCTAGCTAAACCTAGACGTCCTAGTAGGTTAGGTATAACCCGAGAAATTGGGTCCGGGTTCGGTTTCTTAGTAGGAACCGGACGATTGGTTTGGGTTCGGGTTCTAGGACCTATACTAATTTCGGGTTAGAACCCGGACTTTTTCCGGGTTCTATAAGCGTTACTTAAAAGACCGGCTATACTACCGGCTACATAAAGGAAGCTTCACTTTTGTACTACTTAGTACTCGTCCTATAGTATCTGCGTATTACCTAGGTCGCTATTACCGTAGAAACCTCGGGTAGGTTACGTTATCAATTTCTAAGCTATATTGCTAATTCTTACCTTGCGAAAACTTCGATATTAACATCCTATAACGACTACGCAAGATAGCTCGCGATAAGCGTATAGCTTAACCTACTATCCGTAGTAGTACTTAGTAACTACATTAAGGCGACTACGAGCTTAGTAACTATATCTATGACGAGGATAATGAACCTAATAATCGCGTACCGAGCCTAAAGCATCGTAAGACAAAAGAGGAGTATTCTACGTATAGGAAGACTATAGTAGACATAAAGCGAGTCTTACAAATGTCTAAGACTAAACAAGCCTTAAGAAAGAAGAAAAGAGCTAAGCAAACTATATTCCGATAGTAGCTAGAGAAGTAGAAGGAGAGACCTAAGTAGGATAAAGCTACATTTTAGTAGAAAAGCAAGGCTAAACAAGAAGAGAAGCTATCTAGTCTAAGACTAGTCTTCTTGTAGTAGAGGAATAGAGGGTTAGTATCGCTATAGCCGGCCGTATAGCTAGCCTTATTGAATTCATTATTAATCGAATACTAACATAATCTAGGAAAGAGATTAAGGTAAAGGACAAAGAGGGTCTATACGATAAATAT
>LFZO01000507.1:0-31007 GCA_001578225.1 Pseudocercospora musae
GTCTCTTCGATTTTCCTTTTAATCTATGCTACCTTTGTAATCTTTAGGCCTAGGCATGTAGCTTGGTTTTGTCTCTATAGGTTTCCGATATCCTATTCTTCCTTAAAGCTCCTTATTATACTATAGGCTATGATTATGAACTACTATTAGGAGACCTTTGCAGTTTTCCCTATCTTAGTTGTCTATTCTTTTTGTGTTTCTAGTTTCTTTTTGTCCTACTCCTAGGCTATAAACAGCTTGATTACCCCCTTCCCTTCGTTCCTAGCCCTAATAACCTCCTTAACTGCGATTCTTTCTATAATCTCTTTCCCTAAGAGTCCTTGGATTTCCTTCTACTCTTATAGGTCCGTAATATAGACTCTAACTACTATCCTCGGGGGTTTTAGCGCCTCCTAACTCGCTACTACTACCTAGGTACGGTAGTTTAGGCTTGTCTCTTGTTGTTTCTTTGTAATCTTTACTACGGCTATATTAGCTACCTTCGTAATCATGTAGCTTGCCTAGTTATGGATTACTTTTAGTCCTCTAAGGAGCTCTAAGATTATTATCTTATATGCCCTCTTAGGGGTTTTCCCATCCTCTACCTTTAGTACTTCCTCTACCCTAGTACATAGTGCTTTCCATTCGTCCTCCCTCCCTTCCTAACTGTTTTCCCTTCGTCTCTAATTGTTCGCTACTATCTTAATAGAACTTAATTAGCTCTTCTAAAGTATTAGAGGGAATAAGGATTTATTACTAAGTATAGGTCTAAAGTAATATAGTCTAATTAGTATATACTTACGTTTACTTCTAATTAAAGACTCTTTATATTAGTAAATACTTATTCATAATTATAGCTAGGTTACTCTCTAGGAATTTAACTATAAGAATATTATAGTTACGATTATTCTCTAGGTTAATATAAGTATAAGTCTCGGATATTTATTATAATCCTTTCTACTTATATTAGATAGTCGCTTCGATTAAGCTAGATCTTTATATTACTAATCTCTCTTCTTATTATATAATTACTAGAAATAATCTTTATTATTATCTATACTATCTTAAAGCCAAGTTTATTATATCGAGTATAGTACTTAATAGGAACCCTCTTTTAAGTATACGATCTACTAAAGACATTAGCATAGACGAAGTAGAGCTCGATACAATTAACATCTCTATCTAAGACTAGTTTATCTAGACGGCCTTTTTAAATAGCGATTAGCAGATAGTACGGCTACTAGATCTTCTTTCGGGTAAAGCTTCGTAAGTCGATTGTTAGAAGCAAATTCTTGGCATCGTTCTAGCCAAATTGGGAAACCCTCAAATGGGATTGTGGGTCCTATGCGTCTTCGGCTTCAATTTCTCGAAGCGCGGTCATGGGCTTATCGAGTCTTTGCTGAAGCATCAGTGCCGAGTCTCTTGCGGCAAATCTCTCCAACCAAGAGGCCTTGTAAGTTTTGAATTTTTAGCCGGAGATATGAGAGCTGTGTGCTCCTCAGCAAGATATCTACCAACCCACCTTATTCTCCAACGACGTCAATGCTGGAAAACTCATGCAAGTGAAGAGGAGAGCAATCAGTTATACACCTAGTCGTGGTAGTGCGCAGTCTCGTAGTCGGCCCAGCACTTCCCGTGGCGTGCCTTGCGACAGAGGACCCGGTGGCTCCAGTGCAGGAGGAGTTAGAAGAAGTGCGACCAGAGGGACCAGAGTTCAGCCTGAAGCGCATGGCAGAGCTCGCCAATGGCACGGCTATTCAGACTGCGGGACCTGCCCAAGAAGTTCTGGATCGAAGTGCGCCACTCGTTCAGAACAGGCCAATCCCCAACCCTCTCGCCATGGCTGGTGGGTTGTTCGGAGGTAGCGATCTGTCTAGCCCTGGCCGACGTAGTGCTGCTTACGGAGCAGATGCGGCTGAAGCTTGCAAGCTGGAAATGCCCCAGGATTCAATGCGGTCGATGATGGCGACGGCCAGGATGGCGACGACCAAGATGAGGCAGTGGTGGACGCTGAGGAGGAGTTGGAGGAAGACTGATGGAAATGATTCCTTTGAAACGTCCAGCGTGGATCTGGACTTACGATTCTTGCTGCATCGGCTAGCAGGTCGCATAGCATGGCGCTGGTCCAGGTTTGGCTTCTCACGTCTTGATGGCCGCGAGCGGTTCAAGTTGCAGTAGGTCTTTATCATGAGCTGCCATATGTGAAGATCTGTGCCGACAATCGACAGCTGACCAGCGTGACATCTTCGATTTGTTGCTCTTAAGGCTCATCTCAGTATAGATGTGGTATGCCCTGGTACGAGAAGGCCTGGCGGAGAAGAAAGAGGACGGTGTATTTCACGCAGGGGTGAGGTTCGCATTGAGGCTGAATAGCATGCCAGGGTGCTGTGAAAAAACGCTCGAGGATTCGCTGTCTCGTCATGATGCTATCTTTGCCATGTATTTTGCATGAGAGGAGCGTAAGAGGCTAGAGAAGTCAAAGCGAACAAAAGGCATCAACACTTTCATTCAGATCATACGCACGTATACCATGCGTAAATGTCATCTCGTCATGCAAATTGCAATAACACTACGCCATGCCTTAGAATGTCGGAACGCCGTTTTCGCCTTGCTCAGCAGCAAGTCTTTCCTCTTCCTTCTTCGCTCGCGCAGCTTCTGTCTCCCTTCGCAGAGCTTCCAAGTTGAACATGCCGTCATCGTCCTCGTCCTCGCTATCGCTGGCCTCCCAGTCACCCTTCTCGAATAGCGCACGACCAGTGTCCTCCTTCATCTTGGCCATTTCTTGCTCAGCAGCCTTCTTGTCCATTCTCTCCTTCTTCCACTTCGCGAAGGTCTCAGGTGTGACAGGCGTGAGTGCTCCGGTAAGCTTCAGACGTTGTGACTCCAAGAAGTCTTCCAAGGTAAGTGTAGCCATGGGTGACTTGTCCATCATGGCCTTCTCCGCAGCACGTTGCTCCTTGGTCTTGAGCACGAATCCAGGCGGTAGTGAGTGCTTGTACATGCACTTATCTCCGCCATTCGGACAAGTCCAGAACCAACCATATTTCTGATTCTCAACGGCTTCAATGAAGAATTTGCAGACTTTATCGGTAGTCGTCTTCGGGTTTCCGTGTTTCGATAGCACGACTTGTCGCAGCTTCTCCTCGTCCCAATCCTCCATGCCATCTTTTTGCTTCTTCTCCTCTTCTTCATCTCGGGTATCTTGGTACAGGTTCTTCTTTTCCTGCTTCCGCTCCACATCAAGATCGTGCGAGAACTTGCATTTCTTTCCCTTTTCACAAGCGCCCTTCTTGAAGAATTGGCAGAGAACAGTCTTCGGATCAACACCAAACGGCACTTTCTGAGTCTGCACCGGCTTGAAAAGTTCCGCCGCTTCCTTCCGTGCCTGCTCGGCTGCCAACTTCTCCTTCTCTCGCTGTAGCTTCGCAGCTTCCTTTTTCTTCTCCTCGGCAGTACCTCCTGCCGCTGTAGAAGAGGCAATTTGCTTGATCTGTTTCTGGGCGGCACCCCCTTTTTTGTTTTTCATACCAAACGTCTTATCCTCGACCGTCGGCTTCTTCTTCTTCGGCTCTTGCTGCTTTCCTTTGGGCGGCATGCTGGGCAGTGGTCGGCGATATTCTGGGTGGGATGGATTCTTCGCTCAGCCTTCGTTGGCGGAGGAGAAATATGCTTCGTTCAGGTTGCAGGCGAGGGAAAGCTCTCCATGTGGCAAACGAGTCTCACGTCGGCAGCCACGGGTGATCGTTCGAAGATGAGCACGGGAGTAGGAGGAGTCTTCGCGCTTCAGCTCGTGAGTCGTGGTGCTTTTGCTGAGTGAACTTGGAGTGTGAAAAGCGATACCGCGAATGACGTTTGAGTGGCGGGATCATCCGGCCCGAGCCTTCTTGCCCCGAGCCCGAGCCCTTCTGCTTCTCTTCTGCCTTGTCTCCTCTCCTGCTCCTACGACTCTCTATCAACATGAACACCTTCTCGGTCGTTCTGGTCCTCTTAATCTCCTTCGCCATATTCGCACTGGCCCTATTCGCGCTGTCGTCATGTCTTGGAGACGAAATTATGGCAGCGTGGCGAGGCGGATGGAGCAGGACTGTGCCAACCACTTACGGACTCCAATATGCTCGATTCATGGGGCAAGGCGGTCACGCGGGATACTCTGAGCACATCGAGATGGAGAACATGCTGGATCGATGGAATGACAATGAGCGGAACGACTGACTGGCATTGAGATTGAGGTACAGCATGTTCGGGTGAATCCAGGGGCAACAGCACAACGGCTTTGATCTTCGTCCAAGCATATTCGGGACCAATACCCCGTTCAGTCATCTATGGAACTCGCCACCTAACCACGTACCGACGTTCCAACTCGAGCGTGGTTCGGCTTCTACAGTCCCAGCGTGTCCACAAGTTTCTTGACCGGAACTCCAAGCTTAGTGGCGATCTGTATCACATCAGCACTCGATCGCAAGGCTTTCCCTGGAAATCGACTTACCGACTCGACTACTTCAATCTCAAAATTCATACGCTCGCGGAAATCCTGCGCAAATTGCACGCGCATACGCAGATTACGAAGGGCATTCTTGACTGAAGCCTTTTTGGCGACGATACGCACATCCCCGACAAGTGACCTATGATCGGACGGAAGTCCGCGCTGCCTCCCGGTCGTGAGCCACGATGAATGCGCCTTGACCATAGTACGACTTTGCGAACTGCGCGCGGGTGCTGCGACTGACGTGGAGAGAAGACGGGAAAGCGGCGAAGTTCGAGTGAAAGTATTCATCGCGCCAAAATATGGTACCACTGGAGGACTTGTATAGAACTCTCTTCTTGGTTGCGGTGTTGAGCTTGCGGATACTGTCATCGGCGGTGAAGGTCTGCTCGAAGATCTCGTCGTAGAGCTCTTGTGGCAGTGTTTGCAAGAGGTCGCGCAGTGGGCGCGGTTGTTCTGTGGCCATGTGGCGGGACATTCAATGTTGCCGCCGACAAAGCTCGAGGCGTGTTGACGAAAGATGCCATGTTAGATCGAGACGAGGGTGCTTGTGATTGAGCACGGACTTACTATCAAGGATCACATGATCTTACGTGGAATCGACGTTTCGGGCCATGAAAGCGTCCCCTCGGCGTGCAGCTTTCATGCACACTTCTCTTCTCCTCTACGCTTAAGTACGTGCACCGATTGCACGTTGAAGTTGCACAACAGCTGCAAAGGTGTAGCATGCATACCAAGTGCTTCACATCACAACAGCCACGTCTCCACGACCTGGTGGCCTCTCTGCTCTTTCCTATAAGCAAGAATGCAAGAGTCGGCTCGCTAGCTATGAGTATATCGCCTCACCTATTACCGAGCTATAGCTATCCGTAATCTCCCCCAAGACAAAAAAAGAATCTAATCTACATTCCCTCCCTAGATCCGCTCCGCGTATTTCAAAGCTCATTCCCCATCCCATAATCATCACTATCATCTCGCACCGCCCTATAAAGATTCTCCTCCTCCCCCACCCCATCAACCTGCCTCGCGAAAATAAAAGGCTTACCATTGTCATCGCGCCTCACATCTCCAAACATCCTCATCAACTCTTCGACGGACAAATTTTCCTTGAGCCTTGGATTCTCCATGACCTCATCAATCTCCTTCTCCTTGCGTTCCTTCATGGCCATCATCGCCGCATCGATAGAGTTCTCGACGACGAAACGCGTCATGCGCGTCTCTTCCGTCTGCCCGATGCGGAAGACTCTGCAGAAAGCTTGTTGCTCGACGGCCGAGTTCCACCAGGGATCGATGAGGATGACGCGGGACGCCATGGTGAGGTTGAGGCCGAGACCGCCGCAGCGGAGGGAGGCGATCATGACGTTGGCGTCGCCGGTCGTGAAAGTTTCGATGGCGGAGTTGCGGGACTCTTGAGACATTTCTCCGGAATATTGCACGTGGCCCCAGCGCTCGGTGTGACAGATCTTGCGCAGGATGCGGACCACTGGCATGAATTGTGTGTAGACGATGATCTTGACGCGAGGGTTCTCCTGGAGCCAGTTGAGGATCTGGGCCTTGACAGCCATGGTCTTGGTTGAGGGCAGGATTTCGCCTGTCAGACCGACCCAGTCGGCTTCTTCTCGCTTTCGCTTCTTCTTGCCTGTCGTCGACGTCTGGTCGAAGTTGATGGATGATGGGGTATGATGGACGGAGGACTGTGGGATTTCCATGGGGCCGACTTGGCAGGGTTCTACGGATGTGTATTCGGAGCCGCACTCGGTGCAAGTGGCGCAGTTGCGATTGCGTTCGGCGGCGTGGTGTTGGAGGTCGTGGAGACAGTGGAGGCAGTAGATGTGGAAACAGGAAGTAATGTGGGGATTTTCGGGTTGTTGACGACAAGCGCAGCAGGTGGAGCGCTCCATGATGTCTTCAAAGCGGTCGCTTTCAGCCAGAGCGTTCATGTATTTGCCGAAGTTGTAGCTTAGACCGTGTCTGCCGCCAGCATGGTCTAGATTCATCTGGTTGATGTAGCCCTTGGCGTTGATGGAAGCGGTTTCCTGTGCGCTGATAACACCGCCCGTACCAGCGCCTGCCTCTACCGTGTCCTTGTCGAGAGACTCTTGAAGGACATTGCGGAGATGAATCAGGATACCAGCACCGTCATCGGAGTGGCTGGCATGTTTGGAGAGATGGTTAAGCTTCTCGAAGTCTTCGCGCTCGAGTAGATCGCAGATCTGAGAATTGGTTAGCTTGGGTCGATTCCACGGCCTGGAGTGACTTACTGTGCCTTGCACCAAGAGTATATGAGCGCAGAGCTGGCGGAGACGCAGAAGCATCGTCCCTATATAGAGGTGAGATCAGTAAAAGTTCTCAAAATCCTCCTGAACTGCTTGCTCGCTTACAGATGTGATTGTAGTGGTTGGAAAGTCCAGCGTTGCCCTGCTGCTTCGAAATGGCGTTGATGCGCTGGACGAAGCGGTTCTTGACGATTTCATAGATGGCACGTTCGGTCTGGTTGAATCTGAGCCAGACGACATGCTGCTTTGGTTGTGGAAGATCGAGAAGGCGAGCGCCAAAGAAGGTGTCCTATGCAAATATGTCAGCGCTCCCGTTTGCGATACTGTGAGCCTCTGTCTACGCACCAAGTGGGTTCGTCGGATCATGATCTTTCGGAGGAAGACCGCCAACTTTCCAGTGCCGTCCGGATCGTCCGGACAGCAGAAATTCTCCTTGAAGATCTTGAAAGTGCCGGTATGAGGTTCGCGCAAGAATTTGAAATATGGGTAGAATTCGGACAAGCGGTTCATGATGGGCGTTCCTGAGATAGCCCAGTGATGAGTGGCCATGACGGCACGGCAAGCAATACTGGTATGCCCGGCATGATTCTTGATGGCCTGGGCCTCGTCGAGAACCACACGATGGAACTTGATCTTGTGGAAGAGACCCTTGTGGACTCGGAAATATCCCTCCCACCAAGCATTCTTCTGATCCGCAGTCGTCAATTCGATCGGTACCTGCGCTTTGGGATAGCTTTTGCTGATTTCATGGTAGGTGGTAAGGCAGATGTCAGCTTCCTCAATGGTCTGGATAACACGCTGATCGTCGGTACCGATGCGGTGCCCTGCGCGATGCTGGACCCAGTTTCTGATGCCGTGTTTCTTGGCATCTTTGCCTGTCACGCAATGCTTTCCAATCTCTGCATCCCATTGCGAGCACAGAGCTGGGCTGGCAACAATCAGGGTGCATCTGGGGCCCGCCGAAGATGTATTTCTGCCGTTGACGACGTTCGCGAGCATCATGACGGTCTTGCCGAGACCCATCTCATCTGCAAGAATGCCGCCTCTCGGCTCAAACGCTTCGCCCTCGCGCTTACGCATGAATGCCGCGCCGAGGACCTGGTAATGCTTGAGAGTAGATTTCAAGCCGCGCAGATGCCAGTTGCCGCTGCCATCTTGGCTGGGAAAGCAAGCGCCTTGGCCCGTGAAGGCCTTGGTCGAATGGAGCAGATACTTCTTGTCTGCCGAGGCAATCTTGCGGTTCTCAGAAGGCACCGATGCAATCAACTGCTTCAGGGCATCGTCCTTGCGGCGCTTATCGAACGTCGGTTGGTCTGGCTTTCCCGCATTCTGTAGAGTGTCCTTGAAGACGTTTGTGCCGTAGATTGAGGTCAGGTTAGCCATAGCGCGGCCGCCCTTCTTGGTGTGGCCGTCTTTCTTCTTGGCGCCCATTTTACTCTTTCGCTGAGCCTCCCGCAGAAGATCCTCAACGTCCTGATCAGTGTAGTCGTCGCCACGCCTGCCGTGCTTGGACTTCTTGCGAGCCTTCGACTTTCGACCGCGGCGTGACTCTTCCTCATCTTCGCCGTCTGAAAGCTCGACAAGCTTTCGCTTGCCTTTGCCCTTCCGCCGACGTAGAGCTGACCCATGATCGTCTGAGTACAAATCCAGACCACTGGAAGGACCTTGCTGGTTGGAAAGAGCTGGGCTCGTGAGTCCGGATATGAAGAGATCGCTCATTCGATCGGTCTCCTCGTCCTCATCTGGGAGGCCAAGAGCCCACGCTTCGTCAGCCTCTTTCTTGCGAAGTCGCGCCGCTTCTCGAGACTCGTCTTGGATGTATTGGATCTCTTCCTCGATATCTACCAGCTTTGCCGCATGTCTGCGCAGATATCGCTCCCTTTTCTTCCGAAACTCCTCGGCAGCCGGATCAGCAAGTGGAGTGGCTGGCGGAGGCATGAGCGTGGGGGGAGTTTGAGGCGCGCTCGTGTCCAGCTCCATGCTATCATGGCGATCCGAGCGCTCCGGATCAGCTTGTGGCACCGCTGGCTGCTGCTTCTTGCGGAAGCGATCTTTCAGCTTTTCTTGCTGTGCAAGCGCTTTGGCCTTCGAATCCAGGCCCTTGAGCATGGGCACGCCCAAATTGAGACTCTTTGGCTTCTCAGGAGGTGTAATGGACTTTGCTGGAGGTGTGGCCATTTTTGAGGTTCAAAAGTGTTGTTGAAAGGTCAGTTATCGTGTGTTGTCGTGTTGAAGACTTTTGAAGCGGTCTGATATAGGCTAGACCTACCCGCTGTGCGTAGAAGCGTGACTGCATATGAGGCAAGAGCAGATAAGAATGAGCTTGCATGTGAGGCCACCCTCCCTACGAGAAGTGATGTCCAGAGCATTCCATCTGCTACAAGCTTGAAGCGGAGTCTTGTACAGCTCCCATCACATCTCTAGATGCATACCGGTATTGCGTACTCAGAAGCTGGGCTCCTACTAGGAAGCGAAAGTAGGTCCTGATTTGGTTTCTGATATGTGGATTCGGAAATGGGAAATGCTCTCGCCTGCTCTACCTCCCTTCCTTCGTTCGTGATCCCCAAAATAGTATCTTGAGAGTCAAATCCATCAGGAGACGAGCTAATAAAAGAAAAGGCATCAAAACCATTTTCGCATTCGGGGTATCTAATAAAAAAGAGGAACTGAAATTCCCAAACCACAGATTCTCTGATACAGTACAGCTCTTTTTCCTGTCGCAGGATTTTCTCTTCTGAAGGTGTGCGGGCAGGGCAGTGTTTGAGAGGATATTCTAGGGCGCGCAAAAACAAAAGAGAGTGTTTGGGTCCGCTTTAACCGGCCACATCGCCCTTGGCGGGGTAGAACCATGCGGCGATGGCGATGATGAGGTACGTGATCATGAGGAGAACGCCTTCGAGCCAATGTGATTTGCCGTCGTTGATGAGGTAGTTGACTGTGGATATGTTAGTGGAAGGCAGATGAGAGGTGATGTGGTGGTTGGAAAGACTTACCGAGCCAGATGCTGAGTACCAAGATGACCACCAAGAATCCGTCAAAGTCGAGGCTGAGCACTTCGGGCTTACCGATTCCGAACCAGCTGAAGAGCACCATGAGTGGCAGGACGAGCAATGCAATTTGTAGAGATGATCCGACGGCCACCCCAATGGACAAGTCCATCTTGTCCTTGATCGCGACTGTGACGGCGGTGGCATGCTCTGCTGCGTTTCCGACGATGGGAAGGAGAATCAGACCGATGAACTCCTGTGAGACGCTCTCGGCCACGGCATTGATGGCGCTGACCATGTACTCGGCACAGAGCGCGATGAAGACGGTCGAGATGGCCAGGGTGACGAGAGCACCGACGATGGAGAGATTGGGCGTCTCCTCCTCTTCTTCCTGCTCGTGCACCAGGTTTTCCTGATTGACGCGTCCACCGGCAGTCGCAGCGCCACTCGCAGCACCGATCATGGCGATGCCTTTCATGGCCTCACCTGCATCTTTCTTGCCCGATGATCGCTTTGGTGTCTTCTGGCTGGGCTCGTTGTACATGTCGGTGTGCGTGCGCAGCTGGAAGAGCAGGTAGCAAGCGTATACGACCAGAAGCAGGACCGACGTTCCTCGCGAAGTTGGGACCACGCCACTATCGACGTCGGCGAAGATTTGGAAAGCGGTCGGGATGATCAAGCTGCCAATCGCGAGGGCCAGGAGGGATGCGGCGGTCTGTGCAACGGTGATGTTGAAGTGCTGTTCCGGCCTGTTGATACCACCAAAGAAGAAGCACATGCCCAGAACCAGGAGCAAGTTGGAGAGCATACTGCCGATGAGCGAAGTTTGCACGATCAAGACCTTTCCTTGCGTGAGGGCGATGATACTGACAATGAGCTCGACTGCGTTTCCAAAGGTGGCGTTGAGAAGTCCCCCAAGTACCTCGCCAATGTACATGGCAAGCTCTTCCGTCGAGTACGACAGCATTGCTGCTAAGGGGATGATTGCAATGAAGTTGACGACGAAGACGGCGATCTTGTTGACGTGGGCGTATTCCAGGGCGATACCGATGGGTACAGCGATGAGAAGAATGTTGATCCAGCTGAAGAAGACGGCCTTGAACTGGCTCATGAAGGGGATCTTGGGGTGTTTCCTCTTCTTCGATTTCTCCGTCTCGGTGCGCGGTCGGTCATGGCCATGCCCATGCTCGTCCTTCTCCTTGCCCAGGCCAAAGAAGGCTCGTTTCCGCTTTCGAGGCTTGCCGCCGCCCGCGTTCGCTTCTCTCGACCTTTCGCGCGATGCTTCGGCTCCCATGCTGTCCTGTGGATGCTTCTCCGTCCGATTACTGCTTTGGCTCTTTTCCAACTCCTTCATGCCTCCGCTCTGGCCGTCGACGGGTGATGGTTCCCATTCTGGACCGGTCGGGAACGTGCTATGATGGGCGGGGTGTGAATGTTGCAGATTGGCATCGATCGAATTCTTGTTCTCGACTGGAGATTGGTCTGGCTCGCTTTGCACCTGCCGCAGATTCAAGTGTGCCTCTTCATCTCTTGCTCCATGGCGCGGCCTCGGGTTGAGTCGGCCGAATGGGTTGTATGTGTGGACTCCGCCGCCATTTTCGAGGTTGTTGTACCACTGCATCCGATCAGCGCTGCAGCAGGTAGAACTATATCATGTTTGATGTGCAACTCACAGCCTGGCGTCTGGCGGCGCGTTTGATGCTGTCTGTTCGCCATACTCCCGTTAGCAGCATTTCGCCAAGTGCCGGTATGTAGTTTTCACTCACGCATGACCGGTCTATAATACGAATGGGTGATGCTCCAAGAAATTAGTAGAAAGAAAAGGTCGTGCGTTAAATGTAGTTGGCAGACAGAGTGAATGAGAGATGTGGCGCGGAGTGCAATCTCGCGTACGTCTGTCTGAGGCGGTGCAGAGAATAGAAAGTTTAACATCATATTCCACCGAGTCATGTCATTCATTCGATCAGCGGTATGCAGCGCTGGCACTGTCGTCACGGTGTGAGAGGCGCAGTGCCACGCTGTTTGCTTCTACATATCGTATCAGCTGTCCAGTCCATGCAATTGCACCCACCCACGCCGATCAACGCTTTCTTCCAAACTTCGGGAATCACAAGCCTGGTCGCAAAACACGAAAACTTGGCAGTCCAAGTCATTGTGCAGCTTGTCCAGAAGCTTAATTGATACATGCATATAGATTAAGTACAGACATGTCCGATAGTAGCTCGTACTACCGCTTCCCCTAGTAAATTATTAGTAGACGACTAGTATTCTAGGTTACTAGTACATGTCTCTACTTTTATAGTATATTATTATTATATTTCAAAATTAAAGTTAATAGAAGTACTATACTATTAAGTTTAAGATATTATTAGTTATTGTATATCTAAGACATGTAGAGAGCTAAATTTCGCTATATCTACTAAAGGTGATTTATCCTTAGTCTTACTACTACTATACTACTAGTATTACTATACTAAGAATTTTTAATTATAGATATCTTATCTACTTATTCTATCTACTAGAAGATAACTAGAATATATAGAATATAGTATCTTACTAAGCATATTATAATTACTTAGAAAGAATATAGATTTAGTAGATCTCGAATTTATATTAAGATTAGTTAATTAGGTAAGTAGATAACTATAGAGTAGTAGTATACTAAGTAGAAATTAGTAATAGTAAAGTCTAGAGTCTATACTATCTATCGATTGAACAACAATAGCTAAGTATATATAATCTGATAAGGAGCTTAGTACGCGGCTATACTACTTAGTATTCCGTTCCCTACCTGGTGTGCCTTGGGTTCTGCCTTGTCATAAAGGCAGCTCCTCTTGCAAGCTTATCGATAGCCTTATGCAAGCTTATGTAAGATCCACAAAGCTTTCCTACATCTCATCTCGCTCCAAGCCAACTTCAACTCTGTCGCAACATACAAAAATGCCCGTACGAAACCGCAACGAGTTCCTCGAGGGCAATGACAGCGACGGAGAATCAGATCATGCCTACCATTCCGAGGCGGAGGAAGGCCGAGGCGCCATCGCGAACAAGCGCCGCAAAATCGACACACATTTCGCATCAGAAGCATCTTCCGACGACGTGGAAGAGGACCACGAGCCAGGGCGGACATCAGTAGCAAGAGACTCGCGATTTGACTTTTCGACCTTTGAAGCAGAAGAACTCGAGCAGGAAGTGCAGCATGACACTGCATCATCGCGATCCAAGCCCCAAAAGTCCAAAGGAGCGCAAAAGGAAGTCGAAGCCGCGGCAAAGAAGATCCGAAAGTCGGGCGTCATCTACATCTCTCGAGTCCCGCCATTCATGAAACCACAAACCCTCAAACACTTCCTCGCGCCCCATGCCTCCAAAGGCCTCAACCGCATCTTCCTCACACCAGAGGACCACACCCAACACCAGAACCGCGTGAAGCGAGGCGGCAACAAGAAGAAATCCTACACGGATGGCTGGGTGGAGTTCAACAGCAAGACGGAAGCAAAAGTCGCCGCGGAAGCTCTGAATGGTAATATCATTGGAGGCAAGAAGGGGGGCTACTACCATGACGATCTGTGGAATATCAAATATCTAAAGGGCTTCAAGTGGGAGCATTTGACGGAGCAGATTCAGAATGAGAATGCGGAGCGGGCGGCGAGATTGAAGCGGGAGATTTGGAGGACGAGGAAGGAGAATCAGAGGTTTGTCGAGGACGTGGAGAGGGGGAAGATGGCGGAGACGAGGGCGAGGAAGAAGGCCGCCCAGGCTGAAGAATTTGTACAATCCAACGCGAGGGCTATCGAGTTCAAGCAGAAGAAAGCGACCGCGAGCCAGGAGGAGGAGGAGAAGGCAACGCTACGCATTGCCGGCAAGATCTTTTGACCGAAGACCGATTCTGCTTTCCTGACAGTGGAAACGTAGCTACGGACTCGGGGGGAAAACAATCAGAGTCCGCTCTCAATCAGTAAGCAGTTCATTCAAGACATCCAATCCAGGCCATCTAGTAGGCTAGCTAGCTATTCATTCTCTATCTAATTCATCGGTTTAGTAGGCAACGCTCCGAGTATCTACCTTAGCGCTACATTCAATTCCGCGACTACTATTCACCGACCGACGTCTATGCGTAAGGACATCTAGTATAATAATGAAACCCACTACTACGATTCCATGTCTTGAGTCTAAATTTACAACCTACCTTTCTTATTAGCTCTTATAGAATACTTTATCTCGAGCTACTACTACTACTACTACTACTACTACTACTACTACTACTACTACTACTACTACTACTACTACTAGTCCTCTTAGCTACGTTAAATTTTTACGCTACTATTCGAATAAGAATCGGTAATATGTACTAAAGCAATTTAGCTATTTAGATATTAGGCCTACTATTCTATATATAATTTTATTAACTTTTATTATTAGAGCTAAATTTTTTTCTTTTTATATATACTACTAGCTCTTTAACTATTAAAAAAACCTATCTAGAGATTAGTAGCTTTCGCTTAGTAGAGAGATATATACTACTTTGTCTAGCCTCGTTCGAAAACACGGGCCCGAACGAACAAGCCTAGAAGCTAGGTATACTGAGATCAAGATTAGCTTCGAGAGTGCAGTGCCTTGCGACTCGGGAGGTATGTTCTGCATGAAGACATTGGGATAGCGGCTTTGTGACGAATCAATTCGGCGTGGAAGATGCGGCACGCGGCGGATCTCAGAGAAGACTTGGAAATTCTTTCGGACTTAATCTCAGATAGCCATTCTCGTCGGGCTGGAGCTGCACGGCCATGAGTCGAGCAGCAGCAGTCATACTTTGGGTCGTTTTATCGGGGGACTCAAAATCCGCGGGACCGTGAAAGAGAACGGCCAAGCTCGAGGATTTCCACGCGACCTGACTTTTCTCGGCGGAGAAGACGGTGGTCAAGATCAGGAATACGACTGTCAAGAACACGAGGACGGCAGGATAGCTGAGCCATGGCCAGTTGACCTTGATGTGTGTCGAGAGATAGTGCACTTCCCCAAGGACTGCTGTGGAATTGGGTCCCTGTCGAAGCGCGTTGGTCATTCGAGTGGCAATGTTGTCAAGAGTTGCCGAGACATTGCGGTCGTTCGCTGACCAGAAGAGTTGATCGAGAGCGGTGGCGCCTACATGGTCGTTGCTGAGATCGTGTTCGAGGATTTGTAACATGCTGTCAGATACGAGCGACTCGTCTTGGATATTGATGCCCAAAGCTGTGGTCGAATTGCGAATTTGCTCGGGCCTTGGACACACCTTGGACTTTGGCAGGTCTCCTTTGGTGTAGGCCGCTTGCACAGACTGGTCTTCATCCACGTCGATAGTGCCCAGTGGCATACTCATTTGCCACTCCATCGCCTCATCCACAGACATGCACTTGTGGAATGAGGACTTGCCTTTGGTTGCTTCACCTGCAAACATGGCATACGGGCGATAGAGCTGCTCGGCCGTGGGCTTCGCTTCAACAAGATTGCCATTTTCCGCGGAACTGGCAGCATATGTCTTCAGGCACCAAGACAGCTGGCATTCATATACAGTGGGACTTGGCCAGCCAGCCATACTGTTGTTCTTCCAGAGTCTCCACTGAAGATTTTCCTCTTCAGAGTGCGACAAGGCCGCATACGACAGGAACTCTGCGTGTTTGGCTCTAGTCATGAGTATGCCGACAACGCTAGAGTTGAACAGTGTGTAGCGTTGGCCGCTTCCGTCTGGCCTGTTCGACGTGATGTCTCCATAATTGACATCTCCGGTAGTGGTGCCATTGGGTGTTACGAATGCAGAGTAATCGGCTTGCAGTTGAATTTCGTTCTCCGGCGTGGTGAACTCGCAGGCTAGGCTGTACTCCTTGTGAGGGGATCCCGCTGTGATCGAGTGTGCGTATTTGCAAGTCATTGTGGTATCGGCGCTGACATCGCTGCAGGATGCGCAGAACCCGAGAGCTTGGAAGCTCGGCCAAGTACAGTTTCCTGAAGCACAACTGAAGGGGACATCGTTCGGTAGAGCTATGTTGCTTGGCAACAAGGCAGTCAAAGACGCCGCGCTAAGCCCATCTGTGAAGAGTCAGCACTTCGGTTCAGGTGTAGGCCGCATAGACTTACTGTTCTTGGTTCGATGGGAAGGATTGAGACTGTCTTGTGTATTGTAGTCGTAAGATCGAGCAGTGAAAAGAGATGCCTGTCCAGAGGGTGAGACAGAGTTATGCTGGACGTATGAAAGCACCTGCTGTGCAAATGGATCCACTGCGAGCGCAAGGATTGTGAGAATGGCTCCCAGAGAAGCAGCGACCGCTCTCCATCTTATCCGAACCAACAAGAGCGCAGCGCCCCATGGTCCACGACTTGCGCTGTCAAAGGTCTCGAAATCAGCCAAGTGATGTGGCTTTTGCTCGAAGTAGACCCATTTGAGCTGACCAATGCACTCAGCTATCACAAGCAGCATCCAAAGACGGACGAGTGTGATTAACGTCGAGATGAGAGTGTTGGGCTTGATCTGCCACGGCAGGTTCCACTTTTCCAGAGGTTCCCCATCGATCGAGTATAGAACAGCTGCGACGGCAATGAGAGTGCCGACACTCAAAAATGCAGAGAGCAGCTCAGGCCACCAGGCCAAGAGTCTTTGAGCAGGGCTCTCGGTCTTATGAGGAGACCTTCTCTCCGAGGTATCAGAGTCGGAACGTTCTCTGACTGTCGGGCGCTTGAGAGGATGGGTCGATTGCGGTCCATGTCTTGTTCGTGAAGCTCGCTGCTGGCGAAAGTTTGCCAGAAAAGAGGACATCCGGCGTTATGTCGTATTGTCCTGCTAGATCTCAAGGAGGCTGTAAGATTCAGCTATGCACTGCGTCTTACATGGTGGCGATAGCAGAGATATAGCCGTTATCCGTTCAGTTCAGCTGTCGATGCAGGCGAAGGATTGTAGCTGTTTCATGAGAACATTTTTGTGCTTGAGGAACAGCACGCATGGCGCTAAGTCCTAGAATACCACGACATATTCGTGCATGCTATTAGTATGCACAATCTTTGTTGAGCATAAACATCCAGACACCATTTAGTACATCGGCAGCGTACAGGCTCGAGAGAAGCAAGACAGTGTCGGATCCCAGCATAGATGATAGCTTGAGAGCTTGCCTACTTCATTCAATCTTTACTTTATATAAGGCTAATATTAATAAATGTAGTATTGATAATTGCGGGTATATTTAATTATAGACTTTTAAGAAGATACCTAAAAATAGCCAGATCCCAGCTCTAATTTCTTGGCACGAACTCAAACTCGTCTCCGAAGTTTCGAAAAGAAGTAATCCTTTATACTCCCACGCCTACTCAACCTCGAACTGGGCCGAACATCTACTACACCCACGAAGAAAGAGACACAAATCAGCCTTTGTCCCATCATTCTCACTCGCCATCAACAACAGTACTCTCACGCTTATTATGGGACGTACCATTACGCGTCACGGTACGCGTTGCCGAAGAAGAAGAATGATGATGAGCATGGAGGTAGGAACTCCTGTTCTCCTCCCATCGTTCCATCTCACGACACTTGTCCTCATACTTGGCGAGCGCCTCGTCGCGTTCGCGGTCCGCAGTGGCACGAGCCGAGATGGCGCGTTCCTTTTGCTCGCGGGATTCGCGGAGCATGGTGCGCAGGGATTCGATTTCGAATTCTAGCTCGCCGCCACCGTTTTCGTATTCGGTGATGGTTTCGGTGACTTCTTCGTAGCGCCGACGGTAGTCTTCGAGCTCCTTGTGGGCGCGGTCGCGGTGGCCGATCAGCGTTTTGATTTCCGCTTGGAGAAGGGTGAGTTTTTCGCGGAGAGACGTGATTTCGTGGTGCAGCTGGCTGTTCTTGTCGCGGTGCTCGTCTCGCTCACGTTCGATGAGCTTGATGCGCTCGTTGGCGGAGGAGACCTCTGCTCGGACCTGTAATGAATGTGTTAGCTATGGGTCATGGGGGGAAAAGAGCCGTGATATGCTTACCTCAATCAGGCTAGACTCAGCCTTGCTAAGATTGTCCTGCAGTCCACGGTGGCGGTGATCACCGTCATGAGCCTTGTGGCGCTCGTTGTCCAGGTCATCACGGAACTGGTCACGCTCGATGATGATTGTGCGATGCTCCTCCTGAGAGCGCTCGAGACGGTGCTGAAGATCGTGAACATCAGATTCGAGTTCTCTGATACGGTCATCCTTGCCAGAGACCTCTCTCTTGGAATGTTCATGCTTGAGGACTATGTCTGCAAGACGGTTTTCGACCTCCTCGATGCTAGTGGTCTTGCCTCTAATCTCGGCACGAAGGCGCTCGATGGTGCTGTGGTGGTCGTCACGCTCGCCCTCGACGATGCGGATGCTCTCTCTGGTCTGTCTGTTCTCACGCTGAAGTCTCTCATAGCGCTCGACGAGCTCTGAAAGCTCTCTGCTAATCTCTTCCGACTTGGTAGTATGCTTCGTAACCTCTTCATGGAGACGATCCTTCTCGATGAGGTATGAATCTCGCTCACGCTCCCAAGACTTGATGCGGTCTGTGAGGTTGTGGATCTCCTTACGAGCCGACTCGAGCTTGGAGAGCAGGTCGGTGTTTTTGCTCTTAATATCAGTCTGGTCACGTGTGATGATCCTGAGCTCGCTGCGATGCTTCTCGGACTCCTCTCTGTGGTGGTCACGCTCGCTCTCGAGGTTGCGAAGCTTGTCAAGGATTCCTTGGTGGTCAGACTTGCCCTTGTCGAAGTCGATCTGCAGACGAGAGCTCGTAATTCTAACTTCACTGAGCTCTTTGCGAACAGTATCAAGCTCGTGCTCACGGTCGGCGACCTTTCTCTTCTGCTCACTGACACTATTCAGTGCAGCGGAGAGCTCGATCAGAAGCTTCTCAACCTCCTTCCTGCGCTCACCAAGCTCCCGGCCGTGATGGTGGTGCTGGGTCTCCTTCTGCTCCAGAGTCTCGTTGATCTCCTCGATTTGGAGCATGAGCTCCTCTCGCTCACGATCAAACGACTCGCGATCGGACATGAGACGAGACCAGTACTCCTTCAGCGAAGATGCCTCGCGCGAAGCATTTGACATGAGCTCAATCAAGCTGAAGAATTTGGTCTCCGCCTGACCAGTGAGCTCCATTGACATCTTGCTGCGGTGCGAGTGCATGAAATTGCTCTGGCGGCGAGCTGAAGAGCTGACCTGGCGGCTTGTGCGAGCCAGAGAAGATCGACCTCCAGCGACGCTGCGGCTGCTGTGCATCTTGCCGATGCCAGCAGATGGAGTGCCTGGGTCAGAGAAGATATCATCATCGTACTCGGATGATCTCAGCTTCATGATAGCCAGCTTTTCTGGGGTAATGTCTCCAAAGTCCCTCTGGCCATGGAGAGTGTGAGAATCAGTGGTAGCCGAGGAGAAGCCATTATGGGTAGTGGTGGAGTCCATATTGGCGGTAGTGATGTTTGGTGAGGATAGAGTAGAATACTGAGAACAAGAAATTCGCGCGACGAGCGTCGCATCAAGCTCAAATATATAGCTGTTTTCCTGATCAGGGCACACTAACGTACGTCGAGGTCAGTGCGAAGAACAAGTATGAAGGTGGCAGGAAGCATTGGCGCCTTTGACCCAAATGGCATTGATGCTCAGCTCGGTCACAGCGAGCGAACTCATAAGACGTCCAACCAGATATGAAGGCAAGCGCCTTTGCAGATGATGGGTCCGAGAGTTCTCAACTATTTCGGAACATCTGCTGCTTTGGCATCTCCGGCTAGCTTCGATCAAGAAGGTACAGCTGTGGGTAGCTCGAGGCCAGCCACAGACCTTCGAACTGTCGGAACCAGAGTATACACGCCTTCAGATAATCCGCGAAGCAAAGGCAAACTTCGCGATTGGCTGTCAAGGTCGTGGCTGCAGATGTCTCCAGAGCAGTGACATGTCCAGACTTTGACTGCTCGCAATTCTTCGCATTTTGAAGATGACTGTGCTGCCATGATAAAAAAGTCCAACGCCGCAAAAAGTCTTGGCTGTAGCGATATCGAGATCAATGACGTTTGAAGCTTGAATGTAAGTTCGACAGAAGTTGCCGAAGCATATTCCGACTAGGCCAATACAGTGTAATGAACATAACGTCTGCAGGGCAGACCAGGATGTTGCTGCGAGCGGGTTCCACTGTGATGGATCGTGTACTTTCTCGCTTTCCGCTCACGTCAAGCACACTAGCTCTAAACTCTGCCAGACATGCTGTATGACTGCTGAGCAGGTCGTTTGGCTCTACAATTGCAGGCTGATAGCTGAGGCCTGAGGGTGAGTGCTGCTGAGTTCAGAGAAAAGCACATGCTGAACGCCATGCCAGCTGTCAAGGTATGCAGTGTCCCAGTTTGAGCAAGCCACAGCTCTGTGCTTGCGGAGCCACCCATATATGTATGTGATCGACCGGAGCTGCATGCAACAATGCTTTGTCGACAAAGCTACCAGATTGCGAGTTCAAGTAGCCCGGCTACTGGTGACTATGTGGATCCTCTGATGTCTACATTGAGGAGGAGACTACGCAGTGATGGGGGTTTGCACTCTGCATGTTCGGATGGCTTGCATGCCCCTCCACAGTAATGATGTAGTCGGCGCTGTCCGCTCAGTCGATGCTGTGTGTTATACAAATCTGGCGTAGCGTTCCTCATCTGCGCAAGACGTTGCAGACGGCCCGCTGGCGATGCTCCCCCCGGACCAGATCTGCCGCCCGCCACTGGAGTTCACAACTTTTCAGCATATTGGCAAAGTAGACTTGTCCCTCGGAGCTCAATCCGCTTTTACAGCATCGTGTTTGCATCGCTTTCCTTGCTCGTAGAATGTTTCTCGTGGTGATGGGTTTGAGCATATGGCCTTTCTCCGGAGAAATGCCGATCAAGCCAAGTGGCCAGCTTTGGGCGATTTGCAGCGGCGTCCAAGATCGAGCATTACTGTGATCTCCTTGTAGTGATGCCTATAACAGAATCACCCGGAGAAATGGCTACATTTGTCGACAATGCTGCCATTGGAATGCATCGACATCCTTCGGCATGGTCTGGAACTCCAGCGGACTAAGTGATATTGTTGAGGAACGGTTGGTGTAGACATAGCATTCGACAAGCCCCGGCAACGTGATCAGTATTTGTAGAACCAGACACCGAGAGCGCCCATCATTCCATGACTTGCCAAGATGAACTGCTTCCGAAGCGATGGTCAGCCTCGTACCATCCGACCAACCTCCCTTGCATTCGCAAAAGCACGTAATTGCAGATTCCCATAGGGCCAGGCGTGCTAGCTGACGTTCAAGAGACCTGCGAACCGTGATGTAGAGGACGCTTGGCCGAAGATTAGCTCATGCGCCACATCAAGCAGTTTCTGTGGTCGCCGACACTGTGCAGACCCGCAAGAGCCTAGGATATTCTAAGACACCCAAAGCTAACCTGGACCAAGATCAAAGTGCAGACACCTGACGCTCGACGGCTTCCGAAAATAGTCGGAAAGGCTCCCCTGTCTGGTAGAACTATCGTAGCTTGGAGCATCAGAGGAGAAACTGTTCGGTTCATGCGAACTGCTCTACATGAACGCTAGAAAGAAGCTGGTCGCTCGGAGCATTTCCAGGGCCTCGGTCGTACGAGATCGAGTATGCAGCTCTCTTGATCGCATTTTCCGTGTTCCATTGAGCGTATTTCTATAGTCTCAGAGGCATGTTTGCATACTGTGCTTTGCCGGAGGGTTGAGACTGCCAAGAACCCGGGTTTGTGACCCTCGTAGATCTTCGAGACCAGACTTCTTCATGCCTTTGAGTACGACAATGCCTATACAAGGTCTCACCGCTATTAAATCTAGCCTCTTACGATGTCTTATTATACGTTACTACCGCTAGAGCTCGCTATTCTCGTTACTACGTCGATAGCGACTAATCTATAGTACCTATATCTCGAATACTATACTATAGTAGAGGTATACGCGTCTCGATCGCGTATAGCAACTTCGAAGGACCTACTAGCGTATAAGGAAGCCGAGTAGTAGCGTAAGTCGAAGTTGCCTACGAAGAGTAAGAAGAAGATAGTTAGTAGAAAGTAGAAGAAGATAGTATAGTAGTAGAAGTTTAATAATATACTAGCGTTTAAGGCCGTAGCGTAGAAGGATTATTAGGTTAACGATACCGCGACTACTATAGAAGTTAATATTACTAGCGAAGTTAAGGTTAGCGAGTTAATATATTTAGCTAATATCTCGCCTATAAGAGGTATCTAGGTATAGCGCCTAGTAAAGGATTAGTAGGTAAATAAGGAAGATATATCTACGCTATCTTATAACGCTCGTAAGGACCTAGAATATAAGTAAACCTAGCGCCTTCTTACTAGTAATAATAAGTTAGGCTTAGTTAGCTTTCGAGAACTATAACTATACTAGCGCTAGTACTTAGTATACCGAAGATACGTACTATTAAGCTAATAAAGAAGCGTAGAAGAAGTAGCTCTATATTAGTAACTATATATTAATTATATCTACGTTTAAAGTACTAAAGAGTAACTAGTTTAAATAGAGTTAGAAGAAAGGTAAGGTAATAATATTCTTACTATCGCTTATATCTACCTAGTAGCTATATCCGCTTAGCTCGAGTTACGAGTATACTAATTTCTTCTATAGCGGAAGATTATAATAAGGCTCTCGACTACGCTATAGAGTTAAGAAACGATACTAGAGATAAGATTAAGATTAATATTAAGTTTAAGACTACTACTAAGGATACTAGATCTTTAGCTATTCTTAAAGTTAGTAAACTAAAGCTAAACGATTAGTAGAATATCGCTAGTATTACCTTTATTACTAAGGAGTAGAAGGAGGGCAATTATACGACTAAGCTACTTACTAACTATATATATATCCTTCCTAGCTACGAGAACTATAGCGCTTACTACTATAGACCTAAAGGCCTTCTAGATATCCCTCGCAACTATTACTAGTTCTATAGTAAGGTAATAAAGCTATAGTCTTACGTATTTACTATAAAGTAAGAAGGAGCTACTCTTAAGTAACCGCTATATAGTATCTTCGCTAAGATATAGTAGTATAAAGAGAAAATACAATCTCGTAAACTAAATAGTCTACTTGTCGCTATAAAGGAGCCCTTCTATTTATAGACTCTAGTAAGGATACGCTCTACGCTAGTAGTTTATCTACCGCTACTACTAGCTATAGACTATACTAATCTAATCTAGACTATGTTTAATCTAGTTAATTAGAAGCTAGGGCTAGGTAGGCGTTATAACTATAGCTTAGGTCTAAGAAGCTTAGCCTATATAATAAGAGTCTCCTATTCTAAGGCATATTACTAAGGTACTTAATATACTACTAAGAAGTCTACTAAGATAGTTCTTTTAATAGATAGCGATATAGTACGAATAGAAGGATACTAAGGATAAGGAATAGCTCTTAAAGATAGAAGCGTACTTTGTAACTAAATACTATAACTATAATTAGTTATATTAACTTCCTATACGAGAGTAGAAGGAGCTTAGCTTCTATAAGGGTAACTTAGGCACGTTACGTAACTATTTAAAGCGCTTTTAGAAGGAAAAGCTAGCTTAGAGAGATTAATATAATAACGATATTTATAATAGAGTAACGGCCGATCTCGTTAGTTTAGATTAGTTAGGCGTTTATATATAGATTAAGAATTTAAGGGCTTGCTATTCGCTCCGTTACGTATATCTCTATTATTGTCGTTACTTCGAGAGTACTTTCTAGAGGTATTCTCGGAGTCTCTTAGAGATAAAAGTAGAGGAGATATATAAAGCTTAGTAGTATATACTAATACCTTATTAATTTTGTTATACTAATACTACGCTAGTTATATATATAAAATTCGTAATAGAGCTTCGGATATATATTATCTTACTAACCTATAAATACTAGAGTATATTATTAATATTATAGTAGTTAGATCTAAAGCGACTAGAAATTGCTAGTAAGCTAGCTTTCCTCCGACTTAATCTCGGCTTTAGCTTTAGATTTAAAGCCTTATACGTTATATCTAGTATATTTAAATAACCCTATTAGATCTATCTTTCTAATATAATTAAGAGTCTATATAAGGAAGTTTTTAAAGTATTCGAAGTCTACTATAAGATCTTTATTCTTCTTAAGCTATTTCTTAAGTAGTACGAAGGTCTATTCTATAGGATTTAAGTTAGGAGAGTATAGCGGTAAATACTCGAGGATATGTCTAGCTAATAAGATTATAGACTTAACCTTCTTACTATAGTAGATAGAAGCGTTATCTATTATAATAATTATATTCTTACTAAGAAGAGGTAGTACTTTATTCTCTAGCTAGTCGTTAAATATAACTTAATTAACTACGCCTTAGATATAGAGGATATAGGATAGATATCTATAGATTATAAGTACTAGAAGTACTAATATTCGCTCTTACCGTTACGTATACTAATAGTTATAATAATCTATATCCTTTAGCGACTATCTAAACTTATAGTATCTAGACTTCTTATTAGATGTTAGGGGCTAGGGATATAGTAACGTATAGAATACCCGCCTAACCGATAATATAGTAGGTAGTAGAACTAATAAGTATATTAGGGGCTAGGTATATAGCAACGTATAGAATACCCGCCTAACCGATAACATAGTAGGTAGTAGAACTAGCAAGTGCCTCCTAAAAGGATTGCGTAGAGCGCTAGGTTAAAAAGGCTATACGAGTTACGTACGTCTAGCGTACGCCCCTAGCGCGCGCCGCTTAGTATACTTAGGGCTTAGTAAGAGACCTTACCTTATCGAGGTCCTTATAACTATCCCCTTTCTCCTAGTATAGCTATCCCTAGCTATAGACAAACCTAACTCCTCGTTAAGCTATCCTATCTACGTATTCTCTCGCGCCTTTAGCGCTTCGAATACGTATCGCGTACGTTACTACTTCGTATAGCTAGTTGCTATACGAAAACTCTCTATTGCTATATAGTAGAATTTTTATGTTTCTACTAGTAACGTAGCTAGGTAGGTCTAGCGTATTCCTAAGAACGTACTAATTGTTGTTATTAGTAACTAGATAGCCCGTATATAAATAGTGTCTATAGTCTACCTAAAAACTTCCCCTATTTCTAAGCTTTCTACTAGTACCGCGCTAGTACCTCGCTAGCTCTACGTAAGCTCCTCTTATACTCTAACTAATAATTTTTATACTACTCTCTATATAGATCTAGCTAGTACTCCCGTTACGGTACGCAAGCGCCCTACCGCTAGTCCTACTATCCTAGTTACGGCTAGCAAGAGATTTAGGCCTAATATAGAAGGTTATAGTAGATACTTCTAGTACATAACTACTAATAGTAAGAATAATCCCTACGCGCTCCTTATATACGCCTCGTAACTAACTTGCTATAGAGGATCTAAACGATATATATATTAGGGGTAATATATATCCTACTACTAAGAAGAAGTGCTAGCGATGCGCTAAGGGGTACTATCCCTATAAGCTAGTTATAGTACTATACCTCGTCGCGCTACTCTAGCGTATACGTATAGCTCGCGCTAAGCGCGCTACTTACGACCTAGACGACTCTAAGTATAGGGGTAATCCTATCTAGGCTTAGATTGACCTTAATGAGATCTAGTAGCGTCTAGACGTATACGTAGACCGTACGTATCGCTTTCTTTTCGCACGCGTCGCGTCTACTAACTACCTAGCTTTTCTAGAGGTTAAGAAATCTCTTAATAGCTACTACTATAATAAGAACAAGATTACCGGCGACGGTACGCTACTTAAGCGTAACCGCGGCGTAGGCATTGCGCTAGCGACTAGCAATAGTCTAGACTTAGTAGCTATCCTAGAGCGCATTAATGTTAACCTTTCTAGTTTAGTAGAGATTGGCCGCTAGGTACGCATTATTCTTATACTCCTATCGCCTATTAAGCGTATACTAACCGCGATAGAACCTCGCCCTAAAGGGGGTACATACTACTATAGTAGTAGTCGATACTACTATAGGCTTCCTACCTATGCCTAAGGAGGTAGAGGGTACTAATAGTTACGAGAGTAACTAGCTACTCGTAGCTAGTCTATAGGTTATACGCCTACGGCGCGTAAGCGTCGCGAACGCATTATTTTCTTTTATTCTAAGTTAGGCTAAATACCTATATTAATAGCGAAACGAGTGTATACCTATTAACCTTATCTTATCTTATTCTTATATTCTCCGACTACGTCTCGCTTATGCCTTAAATACGTTAAGCGCTACTAAGTCTTCTATATATTCTACTAGTTCCTAAGTATTATATTCCTCTAGCTAGCCTACCTACCTAATAAGGTAGTAAGTCTCTCCCTTTTATACCTTCTTCTTTACGATTTCTTCTACGCGCTACTTATCCGTATCCTCTACGACTAGTATACTAACCTTATACTCCTCGCCCTCGCGCCCTTTCTAAGGCTCAAGTAGGGATATATAGAAAACATTATAGATTCTCGTACGAGTAGGTAGCGCTAAGCGATACGCCTATACTCCTACTATATCGATAATGCGAAACGGGCCGAAATACTTTAGGCTAAGCTTCTTCTTTAGTAGATCTAGTCTAATATTCTTAGATAATAATAGTACTAAATCGCTAATACTATACTTCTAAGCCTTATAGTTAGTATTGTAGTACTTAGCTTAGTATTCCGCTATAGTCTTCTAGCGCTACGTAAGCGTCTCGTATACTTTTCGTAGTCTTTCTATAGCATCGATTACCGCTAGTACCCTTCCTTCGGATAGCTCGTCCTAAGCTATAGGTAACGATATAGGAGCAATATCCGGATTATATCTATATAGTATACGGAAGGGGCTTATGCGTAGCGTAGGGTATATACTATTATTATACGCGAACTCTACCTACGAGAGCCAAGACGCCTAGTCTACCTAGTTATTAGAATAATAACATCTTAGGTACTATTCTAGCGTCTAGTTAGTATATTTAGTCTACCCGTTAGTCTACGGATAGAACGCTATACTAAGCTTACGCTTTATATACGTCTCGTAGTAAAAGTCGCTCTAAAACTAACTAGTAAATAGAGACCCTCTATTACTAACTATTCTAGCTAGGATTCTAAACCTTCTAACTACCTCTCTTAGGAAGATATCTACTAGCTCTACTACTATATACTTCTTTGTAGTAGGTATAAAGAGGCTTATCTTCGTATAGCGATCGACTATTACGAGTATTGTAGTATAGACGTAGGTATCGAGCTTGCTTAGCGGTAGATCGGTAATAAAATCCATTGTTAGCTCTTACTAAGGTCTAGTAGGCATTGGTAGCGTAGCCAACTCGCCGTATAGGCGATAGCGCCTCGCCTTCGACCTCTAGTATATCGCGTAGATAGAGATATACTCCGAAACCTCCTAAGCTAATCCCGGCTAGATATATTTCCTACGTATTAGCTTAACTATCTTAGCTTAGCCGAAATGTCCTATAAGGGGATCGTCGTAGTACATACGTATTATCTACGTTCTTAACGCGAGGTCCTTAGGTATATAGATCGCCTCGCCTTAGAAAAGGATATCCTCTCTAATAGAATACTCCTCGAAGGTACCGGTCTCTTTAGTAGCCTCGTATAGCTCCTTTACTATAGGCTCTAGCTACTATAGGATACGTATAAAACCAAGTAGTAGGTCTAGTACCTAGTAGTAGGGTCTATTATCCTTAACTACCGTAGTCGCGACTCTAGCTAAGTAGTATACGAAGCTATTATACTTCGTATATATTATTACTACCTTTTGTATAGAGATGTATATTATAGTAGCTCGCTTTGCGACCGGCTCTACCTCTCTAGAAAGGTCTAACTAGACTAAGAGTTTAGCTTATAGCGTTAGTAATAGGTTACTTATCGCCTACGTCTCGCCTTTATAGTTACTTCTCCTCGAAGGAGCATCTATAGGGTTTCTTTTCCCTACTTAGTATTCGATAGTGAAATCGAACGGGGCTAGGAAGGTTGCCTACCTTGCCTATCTACCTACTAACTACTTTATCGTCGTAAATCCCTTTAGGTTCGCGTAGTCTACGAGTACGTATACTATATACTACGAGCCGTCGAAGTATAGTCTCTAGTACTTAAAGGACTCGACTACTACTAGTAGCTCCTAGTTATAGGTCTCGTAGTTAGTCTCTATAGGTATTATCTTTCTCGACTAGAAAGCGATAGGGTACTAGTTACTATCTTCCGCCTACTACGAGAGGATTCCGGCTAATGCGAACGTAGACGTATCGGTTTCGAGGCGTAGGGGCTACGTAGGGTTAAAGTGCCTAAGTAGCGATACTAAATAGAATATATCCTTTAGGCTCCTAAACGCTTACTCCTCGCTTACGCCCTACTAGATTAGACCCGGCTTTCGGCCGTTCTTAGCTCCCTTAGAGAGGACTATTAGAGATATAATAATCCGGGAGTAGTTAGATATAAACCTATAGTAGAAATTGTAGAACCCGAGGAAGGACTAGACTTCGGTAAGGGTAGAAGGACGCGGCTATTCGGTAATTACGTCTACCCTACTCCTATCTATCGATATGCCTTCGGTACTAACGATAAATCCTAGGAACTCTACCTATTTCTTCTAGAATAAGTACTTCTTACGGTTAGCGTATAAGCCGAACCGCCTAAGCCTCTCAAGTACTATACGTACGTTACGTACATAGTACTCTTTGTTCTTACTATATACTAGGATATTATCTAGGTAGACTATATAGTAGATATTAACTAGGCCTACCAAGGCTCGGTTAATATAACCCTAAAAGGTTACCGGTACGTTAGTAAGCCCGAATAGCATTACTAGGTACTTATAGTATCTATAGCGCGTACGAAACGTAGTCTTCTACTTATCGCCTCGCTTAATACGAATACGATAGTATATGTCGAGCTAAGGAGGGCCGATAGGTATAAATGGATCATAAGCTACAATAGAAGCTACAAGGAATAGTAGGGGCCAAAGTAGGAATAGCAAGTGTGTTGTTCTTATCTATAGGTTGGAGCTAAACCTGAAAGGTGTTAGCTTGGATTAGTTACATAATAGTCATTATGTAATCTAGTCTGCCTTAGCATCCCTTGCTAGGTTACTAACTAGACTGTATATTCCAACACTCCCACTTAGATTAGTTAGTCTATAAATCCCAATTCTAACCAATATAATCCAATAAGAACTTCAATTAGCCAATCAGATGCAATGGCTTCTAGATTGGCATAGCGTATCCAATCTGCTAGGTTCAATTCCTAGATCTAGTATTTGTACGCTTAGTAGAGTTTGAACTCTTCTAAGCGGGCACTTTTGTCCCTTTATGCTAACTATAGTTGTCTAATGAATTCCTAGAACTATAGCCCTGTCTTTGGCTTAGTTAGGCTATTAGCTACTATCTCTTTTGTTAGAGTGTATTCTACTATAATCTTTCTTTGCTACTAAAGATTTCTGACCTTGTTAAAACTAATATTAATATGTTTTGATCTCTTATGGGTATAAGCATCTTTAACAAGAGTTAAAGCTGCCTAGTTGTTACCCATAATCTGAATAGGCCTAATTTCATTTACTATATTAGAATTCCCTTTTATTAGTAGTTGAAATAAACATTCTCCTACTAACTATGTATAGTCTATCTCCCTTAGGAGTACTACAAGGAATTGAGATTACTTTGCATATATATTTATTGCTATGTACTTAGCCTCTATAGTTAATGTAGTAACTAACTTTTGCTTCTTGCTTATCTAAGAAACTAGTAATCTATAGAGAAAGAAGATGCTTCTAAGGATCGAAACTCTATTAGCTTTGTCTATTGCATAATTAGAGTCTGAATATCCTATTAGCTTTCCCCTACCCCTCCTAAACATTAACCCTAGACTTAGGAATAATCTTAGGTATCTAGCTAGTTTTCTAAGTGCTTTTAGATATCTCTTAGATAGATCTAATACATATAATCCTAATCTTCTAAGGGCAAAAGCAATGTTAGGTCTTGTTATAGTTATTAGCTACATCTATATACCATTCTAGCTTTAGTACTTAGTCTTGTTACACCTTTCTTCGTCTAAGTTAGATTTCCTTAGACTTTCATAGCTATCAAGTGGTAATAAGGTTGGGTAGGCCATTTCCTTAGTTATTCTAAACTTTGCAAGGTTTTCCTAGATGTAGTGTTCCTAGTCTAGCTTTAGAGTACTATTCTTTCTATCTCTAGTAAGCTTTATCCTAAGAATTTTAGTTAGTTTACCTAGATCTTTAATCTTAAACACCTTACCTAGTTCCTTCTTGAACTAGAGAACATCTCCTAGCTTTAGTACTACAATGGGAATATTATCTACATAGGTAAGAACCATTAGGTTCCTTCCTCTATAGATAAGCAAACATAGGTCTACCTCTAACTAGTAGAATCCTATTTCCTCTAGCTTTAAGATACATAGCTTGTTCTAGTCTCTTGCTACTTGTTTTAGGCTATACAAGCTCCTTAGGATTTTTAGGGCTATACCTTGTAGGACTTCTATACCTAGTAGTAGGATCATATAGATATCTTCTTGTAGGGTACTTTTAGTAAATGCATTGTTTACATCTACTTAGTGTAGCTCTAGATCCTTTTCATATATAGTAGCTATAAACACTCTAAGTGTATTATGCTTAACTATTAGTACAAATGTCTCCTAGAAGTCTATCCTAAATTTCTGAGAAAACCCCCTTATAACTAGTCTTGCTTTAAACTTGTTAATTGCTCTACTAATTAGTCTCTTTACATTAAACACCTATTTTGAAGTAACTAGGTTTACTCCTTTTAATAGAACTACCTAATCCTAGGTATAGTTACTTCTAAGCGTAGTCAGTTCCTTCTAGATTGCATCTTCCTATATATGACCCTATTTAGGATCTTGTATTGCCTCTTGGTAGGTTCTTAGGATTGGAACCTCCTATCTTTGTACAATCCCCGGTACAAAGGTAGGGAATGCAACCTCGCAAACATACTCTAGAAGTTTATCTATCTAATCCATACTTGGATCTAGGTCTTTCATTATATAGATAAAGGCCCTATAGTACTTAGCTTCTAGGAACTCATCCTCCTCTAATTCTCTTAGTCTCTTCTATATAGTTAATCTTGTAATCATACTATACACTCTTTCTTCCCTTAACCCTTTATTAGAGATTGATCTCCTTCTCTTTAAATTCCCCTCCTAAGCCTAGATATCCTAGTTGTCTTGCTAAGGTTTCTCTTAGCTCTGATTAGGGGCCTACTGTTTCTCTTGGCTCTAATTAGGGGCCTACTATTCATCGTTTTGTTCTTTTTCTTCTA
>LFZO01000508.1:0-30997 GCA_001578225.1 Pseudocercospora musae
TAGGTAGAGGGAAAGGCGCCCCGAGCTAAGGCACTTGCGGCTAGAGTAAGGGACATTCGGGACGGCCTAAAGGCTCGGCTAGAGAAGGCAAAGGAATATTAGGCCCGATAGTACGACAAAGGACGGAGGCCTAAGACCTACACCGTCGGCGACTAGGTATACCTTAACGCGAGGTTCCTCGATATAGTCCGCTAGTCGAAGAAGCTAGACTATAAGTACGTAGGGCCCTTCCGGGTATAGAAGGTAGTCAACGATGCGGCGTACCGCCTCGAGCTACCTAAGGGCTTCAATATATACCCTACGTTCTACGTATCCCTCCTCGAGGACTATCTCGAGCCGGAAGTAACCTAAAGGGATTAGGAGGACCCCCCCGAGGTGCGGGCGGCCGACCCTAACGTGTATAAGGTCGAAAGGATTATCTAAAAGGAAAGGGGGCCCGATAGGAAGTGGGAATACCTTGTGTCTTGGAAGGGGTACGAAGAGGAGGAAAATACCTAGGAACCGGCGGAACACCTAAGCAAGGCGGCTCTCAAGGCGTTCGCTAGGCGAGTAGAGGGTCGAAAGAGGCCCCGAAGGAACGTAAGCACGAGGTAGTACCCGTCCCTTACGCAAACGGGTAGTATTCCGCCGCAGGGTAGCAATATAGTATAGATAGGAGCCCTTCCGGTACTAAATGAACTCTCCTCTCCTACTACGGGCCGGTGCCCTCGACATTTAGCAACACGTACCCGAGCAAGGCGCAATAGGCGTAGGGACGGGCCTAGATAGGGCGAGGGGAGGTAATACGGACAAACCCGAGGGAACTTAGCCTCGGTCAAACTACATTTGGGTATATCTAGCTAACTCCTCGCTCAAGGGGCGCGAACGGCCTAAAACGGGCTAACTAGGGGCGACTAGAACTACCAACCTAAAACTCGACTCGTACTAAGTAAGCATACGGGTCCTCTCGATCCAAAAGGGCTCTACTAAACCCCGAAAGAAATCTCATCGACCTGTTAGCCCCGAAAGACCTCCCAAGGGGTTACGAACTCCCTAGATAGGTTATTAGGAGTCGGCGACTCCTTTACTAGCTCTGCGAGGGAGGTACGGGCCTTACTAGTAGGCATACGACCTAAACCGCGCTAAAACGCCTTGACTTGACCCGCATGTAGCTAAAGGCGGGCGCTTAGGCCCTTCGCGACCTCCTTCCAATCTCTCTCAAGCCCCTTCATCTTCTTTTAAGACGATACGTAGCTATTTCTAACACGCTTACGCTTCTTGACGGGAGTCTAGGCGAATAGGGTTAGCGAGGGCCAAAAGGGGTTAAGGGGATCTATACATACCCTAGTAGCTATGTCACGCTCTATCTCTTCTTTCATCGTAGTATCGCGGTCCTTCTAGGGGCCTAAGGAATGTTAGCTAAGGCAAACCGGGGAAAGGGGGGTCGAGACGGACTAGATATATCAAATTCGGCCTTGCCTATGTAGGCATAAAGATTGCCGGTGCCTTCGAAACGTGGATACTTCCTAGAGGGCTCTAATTAGCGCAACCCGACTCTATATAGGCTAATACGTACTTCTTGACCTTCTCATAGACCGACATATAGGCTTGGTAGGCCTCTTCGGCCTTCTTCGCGTCGGTCGGGTAGTCTAGGGCCTCCTAGCGTAATCCGTTAGCCGCCTTGATAGTAGGCTCGTATTCTACGGGAATCTAGACGCTAGTTAGCCCCATCTAACCTATCTTAGACTAAAACGACTTACTTGGAAGTAGCCCGAGCTACGAGAGGTACACTTTAGGTAGTCGAAGTGCTAAGTCTCGTTAGTAAGGTCCTCCTTACGGTTAGACGGGTTAATTTGAAGGCACATAGCCTTAAGAAGGCCAACACGGCTACCGCCGGTATAGCCCTACATAATATTGGTGTAATTGAGGCACGGATTGCCGTTGAACTTCATGCGGGTCGCCATCGGGCCGAAACGGGCCGAAAATGCTTAGAATGATGTAGAGGCTACTAGCGATGACTAAAAGGGGGGCTACTACTAGAGAAATGGGGGCTACTACGCCAAGTTAGCCCAAGTTGCCTCAAGAGGGGTCGATAGGGGCTTGCTCCCCCTAGCGCTAAGCGCGGGAGTAGGGGGAGCGGTAGTAATGGAATACATACCTAGGGGTATGTATTGTAAGAGGGAACAAATTAAATAGACTTAGATGGCTTAAATCTACGCGGCTAACGCGGCGATAGCGTTATTGCCGCCTAAGTGAGCTTTGCGAACAATAGTAAGCGTCCTTTGTATGTAACAAGAGGCTATAAGTAAAGTTTTCTATTCTAGGCCTCCGGGACGTAGGCCTATAGAGGGGGGGGGCAATGTCACAATCACGGGCCTAGTTGGCCTATCTGGAGTCGAAATAGGCCAAGAAGGCCCGGGGCGACCCGTCTTGGCCTACAGGCATATATCTTCCCCCTAGATACCTCTCTTCCCTTTCTTCCTTAGTAATTCGAGTAGTTCTAATCGAGTACTATACACTACGCATTATATACCCCTTTCACACTAGAGCTAATAATAGAATAGGTTTAGATAGTTTAGAAAACAGACCTAATAATAGTAGTATTAATTCTATGCCTAGATATATTAGGGGTATTTAATAATATATTATATTAGAGATTAATATATAATATTGGGATAAAAGTATATCTATAATATATTATACAATTTATCTAGTTGTTCCTTTAGGATAGGACTATATGCCTTAGACTAGGGGAATATATAGATTCGGCAAGGCCCTAAATAACTAGAATACTATAAGGATTAACCCTCTTACTAATCCTATTTCTATTCTTTGTATCTATACTCCTTCCTAACCTTAAGGATAAGGGAACTATAGTAATAGGCTTTATAGATAACTCTAATATTCTTATATATAGGAAGAGTATAGAAGGGAACTATAGAAAGCTAGAGATAGTATATAACAAATATATATAATAGGTAGCTAAATATAGGGCTACCTTTATACTATAGAAGTACTAACTAATCTACTTTACTAGGAGTAGAACAAGATATAACCTATAGGCTATAGTTAATATACTAGGGTTTAAGGATAGGCCTACCCTATCCCTCTAACTACTAGGGGTATAGGTAGATTCGAAACTATAGTAGGGCCTATATACTAAGAAAGTAGTAGAGAAAGGCATATCCTAGATATCCTTACTCTAAAGGCTATACAAATCTATATAGGGAGTATTATTCTAAAAGGTAAAGTATCTATATATAGCTATAGTAAGGCCTATAATAATATATAGGACTAAAGTCTAGATAATACTAGAAGTACTACCTAGATATAGAAAAGGAGCTACCTTAAGGTTAGAAAAGATCTAAAACTAGGTACTAAGGTATATTATAGGAGTATATAAGAGTATAGTAGAAGGGGTCCTCTAAAGGGAAATACAAATCCTACCCCTCTCTATATATATATAAGAGATAATAAGATAATAGTTAGTTAAGTTAAATAATAAATCTACTACTAAGTATATCTAGGAGAGATATAAGAAGGTCTAGAAGGAATATAGGAGGAGTAGGGGCATAGCCTAGGTATAAGACCTAAAGATAAGATAGAGATAGATAGTAGAATAGGTTAATAGATAGACTAGGGAATATATCTAATAGGGGGGAATAATGCCTAAATTATAGTAGATATACTAGAGATAGAGTACATAATAGGAAAGCTTAGTTAGAAAAAGGTAGGCATCCTAATAGGGCTAACAACTCCCTATAGCCTAGTAAGAAGGACTAAAAGGTAAGGAACTATACTAGGAATAGTTAAGGAAGTAGAGTATAATAGTAACCCTAATTAGGACTAAACACATTAGCTTAAATGTATATCTAATAAGGAGGAAGGTTCTAGGTAAGATACTAGAGTATATATATAGATATAGGGCCTAGATACCTAAGTATATTATACTCTTCTATCTAGAGAGATAAAGAATAAGGAACTAACTCCTTTAAAAGATAGGATTATTATAGTAGGAGATTACTTAGACTAGGAGGGGCTTAAATAAAGCAACTAGATAGATAATTAAGGAGGATCTCCTTAAGTAGTTCTCTCTAGTAAAGGAGGAGCTAGAGAAGGAGGAGGAAGATAGGAAGTAGGAATAAGAGCCTAATAAGAGGAAGGAGCTATAGAGATCCTCTCTATATCCTATAGCCTAAATAGATACAAAGGGTAGGGATAGAATCCTATATAGTAGGAAGGAGGGGAAGGGTTTTATACTAGAGGCTATAGGCTAAGGGCTTTTATCTTTAAAGATAGATAGAGATAGCTACTTATCTAGTAGTTAGAATAGTATAGTAATACAAGAATTTACTACTACTATATAAATATCTTAGAATATAATATAATAGCTCTACTATATATAAACTTTAGCTTTATTAATATATTAACTAATTAATAATATATTAGTAGTATTATTAGTAGAGACTACGCTATATGCGAGTCCTACTAGAATAGCTAATTTTGTATAAGAAAAGTAGGTCTTAGTAGGATACACGTAATTTCTCTACCTCGCTTATACTAGCGTGTTAGCGGAATACAGACCACCCTTTCGCTATCGTTAATCCTTGCCAGTAGTGCAAAGCTAGACACCCTAGACACCCTGCAACTTAGGGCTTCGGTAGAATGCTACCGCTTTTTCATCCACCGTCGCTGCATTGCACGCGACGGCAGGTGTCGACGGCACTATCAACGCGGCAATGCCCTTGCGGGCGTTAAGTATGCAGCTTCAAACAAATCGTTGTAATGTACGCGATGGTGCAATGCCATATGAGACAGGACAAGATGGACGTCGTTGATTGTGGCCTCCATGGCTACCACGAAACCATCGGTATAGACACCGGCGAGCTCTATCTTCATTGGTCTTTGGCAAGCGAGGTCCCAGGGAAGAGTCAGGCTGCATATCAGATTGATCTTCGAACTTCATCAAATGCTATCTTCCGTCCAGATATCCCCACTGTCTGGAGCACCGGCAAGGTGACCAGCACCAGTCAACGCAACATTCACTGCAAGCCAGACGGAGGCTTCCAATCTGCTACTAACTATTTCTGGATCGTCACGGTATGGGATGAACTTGGGCAGGATTCCTCGTCCAAGGCAAATCATTTCTTCACTGCATATCCTCGGTCACGATATTTGCCGCCATGGAGCATGAATCAAACGTACATGCCTCATTCCAGCTTGATCTTTCGTGCTTGGTTCGAGGATGAGGCCAACAGATGGAAGGGCGTGTGGATTGGAGATGGTATACTCGCGGTGTATCATGCAGATTTGGCATTCCGCTGATCAATATCACGACAGGCGCCGATAAACCGATCTACATCCGGAAGACATTTAGTCTTGGCAGAGTCCCAAGCCGACTGATTGCTCTTGCATCAGGTCTAGGTCATCTCAATCTCTCATTGAATGGCAATCCTGCATCCAAGCATGTACTTGACCCAGGCTGGACGGACTGCCACAGGACTGTGCAGTATGTCGGTTATGACCTGACCGAGCATGTCGTCCAAGGCAGCAATGCAATAGCCGCTCACATCGGCAATGGATTCTATGCCGGCGATCAGGGCGACCGTTTCTTTTGGCCCATGTACGAGGACCGCACGTATATCAGACAGGGTAACGAGCTTTGCTTCTTCTGCGAACTCCACATCTTTTACGAAGACGGCAGTCACGAAACGATCACAACTGGACCAGACTGGAAAGTCCACAAAAGTGCAACACTGCTAGCAAACATCTATGCATCAGAAACTCATGATCGCAGACTTTATCCGCAAGGTTGGGATACTCCTGGTTTCGACGACTCTGAGTGGGATCAGGCAAAGCCAGTGACAGGACCGCGCGGGCAGCTAAGGTATCAGCGACAGCCTCCTGTTGTGCTACATGAGACTTTCAAGCCGGTCTCCAGACGGGAATTGATACCTGGCATTGTGACATTCGATCTAGGACAGAATGCGTCGACAATGGTCCGAATCGTTGCGAACGGCGGGACGGGTAGCAAAGTCATTGTTCGATACTCCGAGACTGTTGATGAGAGAGGCTTTGTACTGATGCCCGATCCTCTTTTCAAGGAGTTTGAGACCCATGTCTATTCTGAATTCATCTTGGCAGGTACAGGAGAAGATGAGGTTTGGCAACCAGATTTCTCCTTCATTAGCGCTCGGTACATACAGGTCGAGGGTGTTGCTTTAGAGCCTGGCCAGGACTTACCAGTAATCCGATCCGTCGTGGGACAGCACATCTCATCGGCAGCACGACGACTTGGCACGATGAAGACAGACAAGGACGATGTCAACCAACTCATTAATGCTTGTTATTGGACTTACTCCAGCAACCTCTTCAGCTACCATACCGACTGCCCACAAATTGAAAAGTTTGGCTGGCTTGAGGTCACTCACCTGCTTGCAGCTGGTCAGCAATATGTTTTCGACATCGAAGCTTTGCATAGCAAAATCCTTGAAGATATTCTGGATGCTCAGGATGGCTCAGGCTTCATTCCGAATAGTAAGTGCACAAAAACAATGGGCTTGTGAGTCTGTGGCTAATCCTTCATCGTCAGTGGCGCCAGATTTCCGGTTCATGTGTGGTCCCATGCGCAATTGCATTACATGGAGCTGTGCCATTTGCTTTATTCCTCGGATCTTGAAGGACTACTACGGCTCTACACATATGATCGAGAAGGTATACCCAGCAGCAGTCAGCTTCGTCGAATATATGCAGACATGGGAGCGGAAAGGCGGCCTGATAGAGCACGGCTTGGGTGATTGGGGAAGGGACATCGCTTTCGGCAATCTGCAAGCCAACATCGAGACTGCAGTCTACTATAAGTGCCTGCAGTGTCTTGAAATGATGTCAGCCGAGCTCGGAATGAAGCATGATGTCGCACGTTTCCAGAAATGGGCTGCTCGAATATACAAAGTGTACAATGAGCATCTGCTTGTTGCTGACGACGTCCCCAATCGACAAGCTTACTACACCTCTCTGGATAATCCGGGAGTTCGAGATAAGACAGCCGTTGCACAAGCAATCGCTCTACAATTCAAGCTCGTACCAGTGGAGCATATCGCGGATGTCCAGAGGACTTTCCTGGAGACTGTCTCGGATGGCAAGATTCGAGCGGGCGAGATAGGTCTGCGCTACCTCTTCAACACACTCGACGATTTGAGGAGGCCTGACCTCGTACTCAAGATGGCTCGACAAGAAGAGCACCCTTCCTACATGCGATTCCTGCGACGTGGAGAAACCACACTTCTAGAATTCTGGCAGGACGACTGCAGATCCAAATGCCACGATATGCTTGGCACGATCTACGAATGGTTCTACGCAGCGGTTCTGGGATTGAAGCCCACAAGCGATGCGTATAAGACATTCGTCATTCGGCCTCCGTACGATTCTGAGTTCGGTGAGGTATGCGGATCAGTGGACTGTCCATATGGTCTCATCCAGATGCAGTATAACCACAAGGCCAATGTTTCTGTTGAGCTTGACATTGTGGTTCCAATGGGCACCGTGGCGACTCTGGAGTTGCCTGTGAACTTTACCCGCGGTGTGCTGTGTCAGAAATCGGCCATGGGGAGGGAGATCGAGTCAACGTGCAGGTCTGTAGGCTTAGAGCATGGGACATACCATATCAACATTGACCTCAAGTCACCATAGGATAGATAGGACAAATCATTCATTCAGCGCTCCGCATGGCTCGCTGACTGTGGTGATGCCGGACCCAGTCCTGGCCGCAAGGAGAGAGCAAACGAGATTGAGCATAGGATGTAAGGCGGCGGAGATTAGTGCTGGCGCCGCAGCATGATAAATGGCACATATCTGCCGCGGCATCAGTAAAGATAGATGGACCAGGGATGTTATCGGCATTTCTGCAAAGTGTTTGACTACGGGAAATCCCAAGCGCTATCTAATACGTAGACTCCTGTGCTCCCTCCCTCATCCAGCAAGAGTCGTTATCCTCGCGCCCAGGACCGGCAAACGGACTCGCCATTGAGATCAGTCATCGTCGCGTTGTTATCATGTCAATCCTAGCGGTCTCTGATCGGCAGCTTCGTTTCTTTGCGGTGTTTGAAAAGCGACTGCTGTCAGTCGTGACAAAGCTCCTGCCCATCATCTCGCGAACGGGATAGCAAGCATAGCCCAACGTCAGCTCATGCGCTTGGTGCGCTCTGATTTTCTGGATGCTGATTTGATTAGCATGCAAATTTGGCAAGAGTCATAGGAGACGACAGAAGAGGTCAATAGTGTGGTGAGAAGAATCTCATTCCATGTCAAGGCTACTTTTAAGCTCACTGGGCGAGCCCAGAACGCTGCAAACACTCAGCCAACTCTAGACCTTGTTTCGCCATCCTGCAGATGTTGTATCATATCATCGTACCATGGCATGAATTGCTCTTGTCCCGCTTAAGAAGCACCAGCGCCAACAATGGTTGGTGGGCTGTTCTTGTTCTTGATACCACCGGAGCTGGTACCGCAGGCCTCGATAGACTTGACAGCGCCCATGGCCTCGGTGTCGCCCTCCTTGACCTGGCCGAAAACGACGTGACGGCCATCAAGCCAGCTAGTCACAACGGTGGTGATGAAGAATTGGGAGCCATTGGTGTTTGGGCCCGCGTTGGCCATGGAGAGGAGGAATGGCTTGTTATGGGTGAGCTTGAAGTTCTCGTCTGCGAACTTCTCGCCGTAGATGGACTTGCCACCAGTGCCCTAGTGCCAGGTGTCAGTAATGCTATTCGAGCTCGGTCAAAGGTGAAGCTAGAGTGGCTTACGTTGCCACGGGTGAAGTCACCGCCCTGAAGCATGAAGTCTGGGATGACACGGTGGAACTTGGAACCAGCGTAGCCAAAGCCCTTCTCGCCAGTGCAGAGAGCACGGAAGTTCTCGGCGGTCTTTGGGACGACATCATCGAAGAGGTCGAAGTTGATGCGGGCACGGCGCTCTGTGCGGGGTGTCAGCTGCACATGCCGCAGCAGTGGAAGGCTGGCATGGAGTCAGGAAGTGATGGGATGGCTTACCAGCGTCGGACTTGTCAATGTTGGTGACCTTGCCGCTGGCATCGACGTCGATCTTGGGGCCGGTCCAAGTCACGTCAAAGTAGGCGGAGATGGTCATGTTGGCGGGTGAAGGGTGGAATGACCGGGTGAAAGTTGGTTGGTGGAGTCGAGATGCGCGAAGAGCGGTGGTGGTGGTGGTGGTGGTGGTGGTGGTGGTGGTGGTGAGGAATGTTCGGAGGAGATTGTTGGAGCGAAACATGTTGCAAGAAAAACGAGGGAAAGAGCTTCGACGAGCGCGGGGCAGTGGCGACTGGGCGGCTGGCGACTGGTGCGACCTGCGGGGCACTGAGGCACTCTCAGCAAATGCAATGCGCAACCATGCGTGCACGGTGCCGCCGTGGTTTGGCCAGGCGGGAGTCGGGAGTCGGGAGTCGGAATGAACAGGAGATTTTGCCTTGGCGCCGGCAAAACACGCATAATGCATACAGAAGCGGCAGAGGGCTGCGTTGCCGTAGCATGATGGTGACATTGGTGAGTGAGTAGTGTGAGATGCTGGAAGACTTACAGTGGTATCTATCACAACAAGTCTCGGGCTTGGGGGTGGAGCAAACGAAATCCTGCCCGTTCTGCCTATTAGTTCTGGCATTGGCCCGTGAAGACATGTTTCGCGCGCGCAACGCCCAGCAATGTGCTCCTACTCACTATAGGACAGTCGAATTGAGACGATACCAGCGCACGTTGAATGGTTGAATGAGTCAGACAAATCTCTCGAGGGATGCAAAGGGCAAGGGAAAGGAAAAGGGAAGCGGAAGCGTGCAGTTTGCCTCCATCCATCACAACCTGACCAGACGCTTTGATGCATCGTTCCGGGCACCGGAATTAGCGCGGCCGTCTCCTTGAATAGTACCTTAGTCTATCCACTCCACCCGCTACGAACACCACATCCAGCGATCCATCTAACCAAAATTTGATTCCGTATTTCCCTTGCGCCCGATCATCATACCCTCGCCATGGATCTCAACAGCCTGCGCGACCAGGTCGCCAACATGTCGTTGTACGATGTCAAGGCAGGCATCCGCAAAGTGCAGAATGGTGCGCTCAAACATGTGCACAGGAGCATGGGAAGAGCACTGACGGTAGCACAGCGGTCATGAACTACACCGAGATGGAGTCCAAGGTGCGAGAGGCTACCAATAACGAGCCTTGGGGTGCTTCATCGTCTCTCATGCAAGAAATCGCCAATGGCACCTTCAACTAGTATGCCACACCTGCCTGTCCTGATCTTGCTTGGCGCTGATCGTACTGCAGCCAACAATTGAATGAAATCATGCCCATGGTCTACAAACGCTTCACAGAGAAGTCGGCCGAGGAATGGCGGCAGATCTACAAAGCACTGCAGCTCCTCGAATTCCTGGTCAAGAACGGCTCCGAGCGAGTCATCGACGATGCCCGATCGCACCTGTCCCTGCTAAAGATGCTGCGACAATTCCACTACATCGATCAGAATGGCAAGGATCAAGGCATCAACGTGCGCAACAGAAGCAAAGAGCTTACCGAGCTTTTGAGCGATGTTGACCGAATCCGGCAAGAAAGAAAGAAGGCGCGACAGACGAGAAACAAATACGGTGGTGTTGAAGGAGGAGCTGGTCTCGGCTTCAGCTCCACGAGTAGCTCTGGCAGGTACGGCGGATTCGGTAGCGAAAGTGCTGGGTACGGCGGTGGAGGCAGCTCGTCGTTCGGTGGTACCACACGAGGCGTGTATGGAGACGGGGGCGGCTTTGGCGGTGAAAGTCACAAAGACTACGACGAGTCTGGCCGGTCAAACACACAGGACCGTTTTGAAGAATACGACGAATTTGACGACGGTGGCGCACAAGCTCGACCTGGACGAAGGAAAGCAGATGCCCCTTCGAAGCGGGCGACAGCGAAGAAGGCAGAGCCTCCGAAGCCAAAAGAGCCAGAGGTGGACCTCTTCGATTTTGGCGACGAGTCTGTCGTGTCTGCACCAGCCAACGGAGCATCGAGCTCATCATCTGCAGCAATACTGTCGCCTCCTACTGCAGGACCCTCGGCTCCTGCTGACGATGATGACTTCGATGACTTCCAATCAGCGACACCTGCCGCGCCTACTGCACTCGTGACTCAGCCTGTTCCAAGTATTCCAAAGCCAAACTACAGTTCCTTCTCTACAGCTTCGACTACATCGAATACGCAGTTCGCGCAGCCGACGCCGCAATCTGGGGCACAAAAAGCAGACTTCAGCAACCTCTTCTCAGCCACATCTCCTCCACCAAGCAGTACTGGCACACCTGCTCTATCATCTCTTTCGTCCCCGAAGCCAACAGGATATCAACCTACGGGGCCAAACTACTTCACATCCGTCCAAGCACCAGCTCAGAAACCCGTCGGTGGCAGCGGTGCGGGCATCACATCTCCAGCCGCTGCTGGCATCGGATCTCCACCTGTGAAAAAGCCGAGCGGTGACGCATTTGCCAGTCTCCTTTCAGGAAGCAATGTGAAGAAGGGTGCAGGTCCAGCGCAGAAAGGCAAGACAGTGGCAGAGCTCGCGAAGGAGAAGAGCCAAGCTGGCTTGTATGGCGCTCCAGCAGCAGCGCCAATGGCTCAACCTCAACAGAAGAAGCCGAATACACGAAGCAGTGGACTAGATGACCTGCTTGGGTAGCGTAAAAGCGTTTTGAGCGATCACTTGTTAACATAGATCTACAGTATCGACATTTTCCACCTGTGCAGCTGCTTGATATGAAACAGTGAGTCGGCGGCGTGACGAGCTTTACTCCGCAAAGTGGAGCCAGGAGTTCACACATCGAGCCAAGATTTCCCGGCGAAAGATGCGCGCAAGCAACTACCACCGCTCTACATCACGGCCGACAGCGTCAGACAACCATCAATCCGAGCAGTCGATCTCTGTCCGCTATTAATCCGACCCTGCTTCACAATTGACCAGGGTTCTGCTCATACGAAGAGCCAGCTTCGAGAGCGCAGCCTGAGGTTCCACGAGAGTCCACCACCATGCTAATCCGACGCTGCGCTTAGCAGAATTAGTGAGCTGACGAAGAGTCCGCTCACGGCGACCGCGCAGCCTTTATCACGAAGGTGCGTTGACCACAGCTCAGACGGGTACACATAGGTTGATGCGTCCAAGCACAATGCAAAGCTGTTTGGAATTAGCAAGAAATGGCGCCTGCAAAGAGAAGAACAACCTACAAGCCAATATGCAAGAATAATAAGAAGACCGCAGCGCTATTGCTAGCTCGGTTGTTACTGTCTTGGTACAGTGCCACCATAATGATCTATCTCCAGCAGGAGTGCACTGCACACGCGACCATGCCCACAACTAAGTCACGAGTCAACGATGAGCGACTCGAGATATGGACGAATTTCAACTTCCCCATGAGCCACTTGCGCCGGCCTTGTCAAGCAACACGGCATTGATGGAATTGCCGATTATGCCCCAAGAGATCCAGCCCGCCTGAATATCTATAGAGGCACCGACGCCACGCCCAAGATTTGCGTACAGCTGTGGCACATCTCCGCTAACTATCAGCCAGCTCGAAATACGCCAGGAGAACGAGCAGCCGACTCACTATTGCTCACTTGGCACTTGCGTTATGGTGCATTGAGCCAGAGACATACAGGCAAAACCCTGTGGCAGCCCTTCTTCGTTAGGACGGAATATCAAAGATCGCGGCCCACGATAAAGGCACAGTTCTCTTGTAGTTCATCTGCTGTTTGATCTAGGCATGCTCCAAGCGAGCGTACTCTTATTTGCTCCGGTGTTCCTTCTGGTAACCCATGACAATCTGAGAGGTGAGGTTCTTTGAAAGCAGGGAAGCAGTGAGGGAGTACGATTATGGGATGGATGAGGGGCCGCTGGAGTTCATGTATTGTATAGTATCACCCACAGGCCAGACAGCCTACTTCAATAGTACCACTTTCAGATGGCCAGAGTCATGCGGGACGACAAGCCCAACGCACTGACTAGCCAATGGACATGGCGGAGTAGATATGGATCGTAGGGCTGTTCCGTATAGTTTCGCATATCAAATTGTCAGCGCGTCCACAGTAGTTCTCGAATATGTCTACGCGTTGGCCTAAGTGCTCATCGGCAATTATTCAGGTCGCCACGTGTATTGCACGACGCCTTTCGCCAGAGTGCACCTACACAGGGTAAGATGCGCACGTGCCAGGTCGGCAAATTTTCTCAAGATACCGACTCTTGGCGCCCGCCCACACTGCGAGCGCCATTCGAGAAGACCAGACTTGAGAAAGTTCGCACGACGAAGACGACCAGGCAAGAGCCACACCACAGCACCCACAATCCACCCAACGAACCGTCAACATGTCGGCCAAGTCGTGAGTCGAGAGTAGATGCTGCATTTGCGGTTTACAGGCAGTACTGACCAAATGCGCGCAGACGAGTCAACACCTCCGGTAACAAGCTGAAGATGACCCTCGGTCTGCCAGTGTACGTCGATACTATGAACACCTGAAATCGCGCAATCGGACGAAATTCGAGTGCGAATCGAGAAAGAGCAAGCGGGATCAGGTGGAGCGGGAAGCTAACAGTCTCACAGCGGTGCGGTCATGAACTGCTGCGATAATTCCGGCGCCCGTAACCTCTACATCATCTCCGTCAAAGGCTTCGGTGCTCGTCTCAACCGTCTCCCAGCTGCTGGTGTTGGTGACATGGTCATGGCCACCGTCAAGAAGGGAAAGCCAGAACTCCGAAAGAAGGTCATGCCTGCTGTCATTGTGCGCCAGAGCAAGCCATGGCGGAGAGCAGACGGTGTCTACCTGTACTTCGAGGACAACGCAGGTGTCATCGTCAACCCGAAGGGTGAGATGAAGGGCTCCGCTATCACTGGTCCTGTGGGTAAGGAGGCTGCGGAGCTTTGGCCGGTGAGTACTACAGAGGAAGGACTGATCACAAAGGCATGGACCACGTGCTGACTTGTTGACTACAGCGTATTGCCTCCAACTCTGGTGTTGTGATGTAAGAGGCTGAATTGAGGAAATGCTGATGACTGGGACTTTTTCATGCATAAGGAGCCGGCGTTGTAGCTAAGGTGGCTCGTCATGGCTCAGTGCGCAGCCATCGATCTGGCGGGAGATGGTCCACTGGTCTCAAAATACAGATCACGCTTCACGAGTTCAACGTTTCCGCGAGCCCCTTCCCAAATCCCGACGATCCGATAGCAACGTATAGATACAGCGTGACCGACCAGGCCGCGGCGCTGAAACTCGGCCACATCGAATGCCAAGAAGCATCTTCGAGACGCAATTTGAGTGCCGACGAAGCCAGAAGTCGTGCCTCGTATGGAAGCTCAGTTCTTCTTCCAGCTCCATTCCATCTGCTCCTTGGCAACAGTATCGTAGGCGATGAAAGCTCTGGCTCTAGCAGCAACAGTCTTTACTACGAGCTCCTATCCAGCTCCCTTAAATCTCCTTAGCCTCGATCTTGTCATCTCCGTGCTTCGCCAAGAACCGATCAATAGCGACGCAGAGCTCATTACCATAACGTCGCAAGTAGTCCTTAGCCTGTACAGTCGCAGCTTGTGTTGCGTCGATGAAAGCCATCTCATTGTAGTCGCTCGACGAACGGCTGATTTGTTTCCTAGCCCGTCCAGGTGCCTCCCCTACCGCTTTCTTTACTTAGGTTCTAAACTCATTGATTATATTAATGAATCTAGAGTCGTTGTTTACTATAGTCTCCTATCCGAATCGTTTAGATATAGGACGATTAGGGAATTTAGAGTACTTTTTACTAACGAGACGTCCCTAGTAGTACTAGCTAGTAGAATCCTTCTAGATACTCTTAGCGCTAGCTATATCTTAATTTATATTTATAATACGTCTAGCTTTTAGTCTATTTATTATAATCTTAAACTAGAAATATTTAAATCTAAAAGATTCTATACTATTATTATCTATACTATTCTAAATAATATAATTAATAATAACTACTTTATATCTATATTCCTAAGAGCTATTAGTAGTATAAATCTTAATTATCTCTAATAACTAGTCTATCTAGCTATCTTTTAGAAGAAGTTTAGAAAGTATAATCTAGTCTTTATAGAAGAGAATAACTATTACTTCTAGTAGCTTATAGCTATAGACTAGAATAGATACTCTAGTAGTTTAGTAACTTTAGTTTAGTTTAGTCTAGTTTGGTTTAGTTTAGTCTAGTTTAGTTTAGTTCTAGAATCTAGATATTAGAACTAGAACTAGCTATATAGTTCTAATACTAGAAAATATAAGAACCTTAATAAGATAAGGTCTCTTACTAAGTCCTAAGTATACTAAGTAGTATATGCTTAGTATATATATAGAACGTACGTAACTCGTATAGCCTTTTTAATCTAGTATACTATATAATCCTTTTAGAAGATACTTATTAGTTCTACTATCTACTAAGCTATTAGTTAGATAGATATTCTATACGTTACTATATATCTAGTTCCTAATAGTTCTAATAAGTCTATTTCTATAGTAGTCTAAGAATCTCGTAGAATAGACGTAAGTAAACTAACTATATCGAGTAGTAATACTACTCTATTTGTAGCTAACGATTATCTCTAGAGGAATATAGAACGATAGGCCTTACTTAATAAGTAGTAGGCTATATTAAACGAGCAAATTGTATACTTAAAGGCTAAATAGAAGCTACTAAAATAAGAAGTTTAGGCCTAGAAGCTAGAGTATAAGAATACGTATCTATATATATAGTAGAATATAGACTTAGTACTAGTAGATACTAGGTAAGATAAAAGTATTAAGCTATCTAATTGCCTAGTATTACTAGAGTCTAATAAGGCTACTAATAATTCTAAGAATAGATCTATAGAGACTATCTATAGGATCCTATTCCCTTAGCTTAGTCTTTAGGTAATATAGTTATATAGCTATAGCGAGGCGCCTATACTAAGCGTAGTAGATATAGTTACGGGTTTTATAACTAGTAAGCTAAGACTAAAGGAGCTAAAGTCCTTTAAGGGAAATACTATTAAAGAGATAAGAAGGTTTCTAAGGGAACTAGTCTTAATCTTTACTTTATTAGAAGATACGTATTATACTAACTATAGTAGGACGCTATATAGGGTTATATATCCTATAGACGATATATATAAGAAGTAGTATAATAACTATAATCTCGAAGATCTAGGTAATTATATCTATAAAGTCTTTAGGAACTTTTATATTAACTATATTAGAGATTCTGCAAACCCTATACTTAATATAATTCTTAAGTATAAGGCTATATATTAGTATAAGAGCTAGATAGTTTAGAACTTTATCCTTAAACTTATAGTACTAGAAGATTAGCTAAGTAACTATACTAAGGCATAGTATATATACTACCTACTTGTAGAGTTATAGTCTATACTATATAGTACTATTATTAAGTACTATATTATTCTAGAGCTAAGATATCTAATAGAAACTAGTATAGCTTATAGCTCGTATCGAGATACTAGATAGACTATTTAGTAAGAAACGAGAGTATAATAACGAGGACTAGAGTAGTTTAAAAAAGAAGCGTTACTTTAATAATTATAGTAGTAGTAAGAAGTGGAGTAAACGTAATAAGAAAGTAGATAATAATTCTATATAGACTAAAAATTCAAAGTCTAGTCGAGACTTAGCTATAGTAGAGTACTATAGTTATAGAAGAAAGGATTACTATAAGACTAACTATTCTAATAATTATTTATAGAATAATAGTAACTTATAGACTATATATAAGGTTAAGATAGCTAATAAGGGAAAAGGTAAAGTACTAGCTAAGAACTAAGAATAAGTACTATAGCTAATTTAAGTAGCTCTATAGTATATATACTATTATAATATATATATAGTATAATAGTAATACTAATATAGAGTAGAGATATATATATCGAGTATCTATTAGAAAAGATAGTAGATATTAATATTATCTTATATAAGTTAAGCTCTATTACTAACTCTAGTAGATTACTAATACTACGCTATCTAGTACTAATAGTTTCTAAAGGGAATATTATATATAGATACTATTATAGAGTATATATACTAAGTCTATATATTATAGACTTATTAGATTAGGAATATATTATAACTAGTACCTTTTACGTCTTTAAGATACCTAATGTAAATATTATACTAGATAGGCCCTAGTAGGGGGACTAGCGGATAGTTATAAACTTATAGATAGTATAATAAATATATAGATCTATTATACTACTAGTAAAGTAAGATCTATTATAGTAAGTAAGCTATAGTAGTTCTTTAAAGAATTACGTAGTATATTATATATATATATATAGTAAGTATATATAATACTAGCGTAGTAGCTAATAATCCTAATCTATCTAAAGAGTTTAAAGACTTTATAGTTATCTTTATAATAATACTAGAGGCTAGATACTAGCTATATACTAATATAGAGTACTCGATTAATCTAGTCTATAGAAAGAAGCCTTTTTGTTAGCCCCTATATTATTACTTTGGTATACGTACTAGAAGAGGGGCAAGGCAGATACAGCGTATAGAACGAAGGCGACGCACGAGAGAACCGAAACGGTGTTCATCGTCAATCATCTCAAGCCTAGCCGGATCGAGCGGGGCAGGTGAGGCTCTCAAGTTGCCGAGAAGCGGCGGCGACAGGGTACAATGCATGAAAAGCCGTGAGATAGCGACATAGCCAGATACTGTACTACCTACACGTCGACATCCATGCAGACGTTGGAAGCGAGCAGAATTTGCTTTTCCTTCAGCAGGCTCATCACAGTCAGTAGAGCGGGTTTGGTTGAAGAGGCGAAAACTCTATCCTGGAAAATGTTGTATGCACGATCATAATAATAGTGTGATGTGCGAGGGACACATGTCACTTTGTCGGTGTGATTGTGTGTGTCTCGGAATAAGCCTTTGCCTCCGAACAGTATCGTCGTCTTTTCTTTTCAGCGGACGTGGCAAGGCCATGCTTGGCAGAACGGCACTGTATCAGTGTAATGGGCGGCGGGCGCAGCGATCGAAGGAGAATATCATGTATACGGTAGAATATGGATGGGAGAGCTAGATGGGTGCGTGCATCTCTTCGTTTCTTGTTGATGCCGCTAGTCACATCGTCCCCAACGGCTCCCTGAAGTTTGAAGGCACCTGGCATGGGCCATGGCATGGCATGGCATGGCATGGCTTGGCTCAAAGCCTCCATCGCCGCCCCACCAAGAGCTTTGCTAGCAGCTGCGTGCTGCGACACACGATTATCGACAAGAATAAAAGTCGCCAGGTGCCGCCGCCCTTCTTGCCCGCCCATTCGTCTTCTCTTCCCTCTTCTCCCTCCCTCGCCTACTACCTACCACTCCCACCGACTCCACCAAAAGTCGACCCCACACGGTAAGTTCCCGACAGAGCCAACCTGTTCTCCATTGCCATTCGTCACTGACCGCTTCTCCCTTACAGCTCAACACTCTCTCGACAATAACCACCCACTCCAGCACCGCAAACATGGCATCCAAAATCAAGGACGCACTGCCATCGCACTTGAAGCCGACCAACGGCAGTGCCGACAACGCAGATGGCCGTCACCACGGCAAGTCGCAGTCGCACGTGGTAAGTCTATGCCCTTTTTTCCGCTTTTCGTCTGCAGCGACAGCGCCAGTAGCAGTATCCTCGAGCATGTGACCTACGAGAGACAGCCATAGCAGCAAGTGCCTCTTGCTTGCTATCAAAACCACCGACTCTGCTGCTGTCAAACCTGCTGCAAACACGCCCCAACCACAACCTACGAACAGCAACCATGGCTAGCAATTTTGCCCAAGAGATACACGAAATGCTAATCGGTGCCTCCGATCAGGCCTTCGAGAACACCTCCACATCCGTTGCTGCATCTCAAATGCGCAATGCCCTCAACAACCTTGCCGACACCGTCAAGGACCCCAAGGAGAAGCAGCGATTCGAGACTGAGATGGACAACTTTTTCGCCCTATTCCGCCGCTACTTGAACGACAAGGCCAAGGGCAACGAGATTGACTGGGCACGCATTGCTCCACCAAAGCCAGAGCAAGTCGTTGACTATAACAGCCTCGGAAACTCCGAGTCGGTGGAGTTCCTCAACAAACTAGCTGTGCTCAAGCTCAACGGTGGTCTTGGTACCTCCATGGGCTGTGTTGGTCCAAAGTCAGTCATTGAAGTCCGTGATGGCATGTCTTTCCTCGACTTGTCAGTTCGCCAGATCGAGTACCTCAACCGTACATACGATGTCAACGTCCCATTCGTACTGATGAACTCCTTCAACACCGACTCTGACACCGCCTCCATCATCAAGAAGTACGAGGGTCACAACATCGACATCATGACCTTCAACCAATCCCGCTACCCACGTATCCTCAAGGACTCCCTCCTTCCAGCCCCAAAGAACGCAGATTCGCCAATCTCCGACTGGTATCCACCAGGTCACGGTGACGTTTTCGAATCGCTCTTCAACTCTGGCATCCTCGACAAGCTGCTCGACCGCGGTGTCGAGATCCTTTTCCTGTCCAACGCCGACAACTTGGGCGCAGTTGTTGATCTCAACATTCTGCAGCACATGGTGGAGACAAGAGCTGAGTACATCATGGAGTTGACCGACAAGACCAAGGCCGACGTCAAGGGTGGTACCATCATTGACTACGAGGGTCAGGCTCGTCTGCTTGAAATCGCCCAGGTTCCAAAGCAGTACGTCAACGAGTTCAAGTCGATCAAGAAGTTCAAGTACTTCAACACCAACAACATCTGGATGAACCTCCGTGCTGTCAAGCGTGTTGTGGAGAACAACGAGCTTGCCATGGAGATCATTCCAAACGGCAAGAGCATCCCAGCCGACAAGAAGGGTGAGGCAGATGTGAGCATCATTCAGCTCGAGACCGCCGTCGGTGCAGCCATCAAGCACTTCCAGAACGCTCACGGTGTCAACGTGCCACGTCGTCGCTTCTTGCCAGTGAAGACCTGCTCAGACCTGATGCTCGTCAAGTCGGATCTCTACACGCTCAAGCACGGCCAGCTTGTGATGGATCCAAACCGCTTTGGCCCAGCTCCACTCATCAAGCTCGGCGGCGACTTCAAGAAGGTGTCCAACTTCCAGGGCCGCATTCCGTCCATCCCAAAGATTCTTGAGCTCGACCACCTTACCATCACCGGTGCGGTCAACCTTGGCCGCGGTGTCATCCTCAAGGGAACCGTCATCATTGTGGCAACTGAGGGTCAGACCATCGACATTCCACCGGGGTCAGTGCTCGAAAACGTGGTTGTGCAGGGCAGCTTGAGACTGCTCGAGCACTAGAGGGCTCGGCCTACCATACGGTTTCGCGAAAAGCTTTAGTGAGTTTGCATCTTCTGCACAACTGTATCGGCGCTTGGGTGGTTTACAGATGTCTCGGTTATGAGAGACGATAGATGTGGCATGGCCCTTGAGCAAAAAGAAAGTCGGTCTAGTCAGCAGGGCTGAGGACCGCAGTGTACTAGTTTACAGCAGCTGCCTGCACCAGAGATGATGATCAATGAAACATTTAATACAGCACGACTCTATCGTGCCTCGCTGCCAATCCATGTGGCTTCGTCGGCTGATGAGGAGTTCAGCCTCAGCGTGGGTGACGTAGGCGAAGCTAGGGATCGTTGACCTGCAGTTGCCAAAGACATCATGACAGGCCGGGAGCGCGCAAGGCAGCTGATTTTCTGACTACTGACCTGGCATTACGAGCGCGGATGGAGACGGAGAGACGTTGGTGTTATATGTACGAGCATCAACAACCTTCACAGTAGTATTGCACACTCGCCCGCGTCACGCTCTGCTGCCCGGGCATCACCGTGCAGCTTGTTCGGCCAGGCTGCCTTTTCTCTAGTGGGAACGCGCTATCTGAATCACGTTTCGAGGACGGCGTGGAGTGCGAAGCGCACGAGTCGCACGACTGTCGCGAGTCTCGTGGAGTTGAGACGCTCACTTTTGTTGGGTTGCTACGCGAAAAGCTAGGCCTGGTAGAACTACCACTGGATCACCGTTTCTCCACCAGAAACCAGCGAGACCCCGATTTAGCGCGCCTAACTCGCGGACTCGAAGATGGCGACGACAGCGGGCCATGCGACTCCGCCAAATGACGAGGCAGCGCGACAAGAGGAGAGGAAGGAGGAGGCCGACGAGCATGAGGCGGATGTGGAACAGCGCGAGGCCTACGAGTATTGGGGATATCTGTTTAAGCCGGACAAGACCGGCACTGATAAATTGAAGAGCTTGTTGCGAGGCCTCAAAGATCTCATGGTGAGTTTTCATCGCTACTCCGCATCGAGCAACGCTGACGAGTAGAACTGTGGCAGAATGAGATGTACGAACCCTCAGACAATCCGGATCTCACGCCCAACCAGCTCGCTCATTTCTACCGCGATCTTCACGGAAACTACGATCAGCTGTTCTTGGGCACACCGAGCGAGAGTATTGCCTTCATCTACAAGAGCCTGGGATGTCTGCACAGCCTGCAGCCATTACACCACACACATCAAACAGCATTCACCGATCCGACCGTTCCCGCCTTGAAGACAGAAGGATGGATCATGTGGCAGACGATTCAAGTCCTGCTAGGTCCTGACGAGCATTCCAGCTTCTTACGCGAGGCAGTGCGCAAGTGGGACGTCAAGGACCACGACACTGGAGAAGTATTTCCCAAAGTTCTTCCGCGGGAGTGCTTTCCACTCGAGCCAGATAAGCACATGGTTGCTTGGTACGAAGGCGTCTCAGAACGCCTCAGAAGAGAAGCGGAGGAAGAAGAGCGCATGAAGCGTATCGAGGTTGAGCATGACGATGAGACTCCTCCAAGGCGCCTTCACGAGCGCGCCCATCCGCCACCTCGCCGGGAGGATGGAAACATCACTGATGAGGAGGGATCTGTCGATTCTAGGGGACCTGCATTGGCTTATTTCCGCAACCCGCTGTACAGACACGTGGATGGCCGACCGTCCATTGTCCGTCGCAGCTCGAAGAGACCAGCCTTGAGCCCTCGCCCAACCATGCTTAACAAGGGCAAAGAAGCTGCATCAACTTTCGGTCGCATCGCACGGAGCGTCGGTAGTCCTCATCTTTGGGATGGTCATAGCAGAAGCCATTCTCGAGATCATCTGTCACGAAGAAAGAGCCACCCAGACAGCAGATACAGTCCTGACGAAGCTGCATCACCGGCTGTTGCTGCAGCATATCCTGATCGACACCCACATCCACCCAGAGAGCACTCAAGCCACAGCCATCATTCTAGTCAGCACCGTAGGCGACGAAGCTCGCAAATCGACAGGCCTGATAGACCAGCTTCCGGCGGCTTTCCAGACGATGCTGATGATGAAGACACGAGTCAAGTCTACAGTCCGCCATCAGGCTCCAATTCCAGCAGGCATCGGCATCATCGTCCGCCTGCTGATCCTCGTGACTCTGATCGGGACCAGACTCTACGCCATTCCCGAAGTCACGATCCAACGCCGAGTCAGCGAGAAGGCGATGACTATTTCGGCGCAGTTTATGACGATCCAGGTCGTAGAAGGACTTCTGTTCACGAAAGACCAAATACACCGCCTCCTACCCACAACGGCGTCGGACCGTCGTTCGCGCCATCAGCTAGTCCGCTGTTTGCATCAACTGTAGCGCAGCATCCCGTCCCGCCTCCGCCCTCATTCCAGCAGAGACCGCCAGCAGGTCCACCGCCTCCAGGCCCGCAGCCATACCAAGGTGGACCTCCCCTTCGCAATCCTTCCCTCCGGAGAGCTCGTGACGAAGGACGATATCCTAGTCGAAGCCCAGAGCCAGGAAGTGACGCAAGAGACAGAAGATATGGAAGTCCGCGACCTCCGCCAGGAAGATATGAAGGCTTTCCTGCGCCTTATGAAGATGTTCCACCAGACCATCGTCCTTCATACCCTTCCGGTCCTCCAATGGGCTCGAGACACGATGGGCCACCTCCTCGTGATACTCGGGATGCTCGCTATCCGCCTGATGCAGGCCCGCCGCCTCCAATGGACCCGAGAGACAGACCACTGCCCATGGATCCGAGAGATAGGCCGCCTTCCGTTGATCCCAGAGACCGACCGCCATCGAGAGATCCGAGAAACCGCCATCGTGACCCGCGCGACAGGAGACGAAGTGTGAGGATGAGCGGAAGCGAGTTCGAAGACTACTCTGGCGAGGATCGCAGACATGGTCGTCCGAAGCAGACTCGCTTCGCAGACACTGGCGTGAGTGGTAGACGATATCCCGACGACTCTGTGAGTCCGTGGCGTCGCGGCAGTCGCGGAAGCTAGGACGTTCCACCTCTGGTGAGACGTGTTACGGACAGGATTGGAGATTTGAAGGAGGACATCAAAGCAGAGTACAAGGATCAACTCGAGAAGAGATCGGGCAAGTAATGAGTACACGAGATGATGAATTGCATATCATCAGCGCACCAGAGCTGGGTGGCATCAGCAGGAAAACAGCATACCTAAGTCAGCATTGTTTTCAGTCTATCGGATGTTCACGTCTACCACCGTGCTCTCAGTATATATGTCTCGTCGCCGTCCTCACAACTCCTTGGTTATGATTGTGGTATTCCCGTCTTGTCGAGGAGAAAGAAAGAAGACGATGAGGAGTGCAGCGTGTGCGAGCGTGAGAGCATCTATCTCCGGCCAGGCCAGGCCATTACATCACGAACCTGCACGCCAGCCCATTTTACCCTTGACCACGACTCAGGCCACACTGCTACTGTACCAAGTAACCGCAGTTCTTGCGCATCTGCAACTTTCACGCATCCATGTTGTCGCCACTTCCATAACAGCTTTAGGCAATGCACCCTCCTCGTCAAGCGTTCGATGCCCTCGACCAGCCAGGCTTTCTGCGCCGCCTCAGCGAGCGTGATGGGCTGTCAAGTGGCAGCTTCAAGCGCAAGACGACTCATCCTTCACGAAATGTACCAACCACCCACGCAGATATCCCCTCCGATAGCTCTACTACATCCCACACACCATGCGATAGCAGGAGAGCCACTACTCCTCCACAGCCACCGCATCTGAGTCGCCAGAACTCAGGTCTGCCGCCGACTCCGCCTACGATGACGAGCAGCGATGTCGCCGAAGGCAAGCCAGATAGAAGGCTGAGTCCTGCGCCTCTGTTTGCTGACCGCGTCAGGAACGCGCTCGAGCAGCAGCAGTCGGGACTCAGTACTCCCAAGGTCGAAAGCCAAAGCCCGCCGACACCTGATCCGAGCCCACCTAGTAATGCTCATCTGGATGCGCCACGGCCAGATCTCCCGCATTATGCGAGCTCGTATGCAGAATCGTTCAAGACAGCGCATGATGGACAGAGCATGCATGACAGCACCCCCGACCTACTTCCAGAAGAGATGACGCCGAGACAGCATAAGAGGCTGGACCAGCATAGCTGGTTGGATACAAATCGAGCTCTGGGCCTTTCAAACATGCGATTGACAGTGCAAGAGGTTGAACCATCACACCATGTCGATTCAGATGTCGAAGAGCCACGACCGAAGAGCTACCACTTCGATCCAGATAGCGATGTCGAGCATAGTCTGGAGAGGAATTACTTGGCAAGCAATGAGACCAGCTCAATAGAAGAATCGCCAGTATCACCAACATTGAGGAAGTCGCTCAATCACACCCCTGTGAAAAGGCTGTGGAAGCCACTGCAACCCGGCGATGAGATTAAGCGTCCAGATCAAGCACTTCTTCTGTATGGCACATCTAGCCTCGAATGGAAGCCACGCGCAAAGCGAGAGACGCCGCCAGCCCGGGAGATGGACACGGAATTCCTCAGGAATGCTGTTCTGGAATCCGAGAGACCGGACCAGGCGCAAGGCAAGAGGATAGAAGACTCTCAAAACAATGAGGCCACACTAACAGCGTTGCCATTGCTACCGCCTGAGGAGCGACGCGCGATGTCGCCTCAGACTCGCGCCGACGTCGCCAATAAGCTGGAAGAAATGTCGCAACCATCGCAGCCTATTCAGGAAAGCACTCCGCCGAAAAGTCCGTCGAAACCTGAAAAGCTGCCAGAGTCTACGCCTGCAGATGTCCCAGTCGATCAATCATTGCCTCCAACGACTGCGCAAAAGAAGTCACTGGAGGAGAACAATAAAGTGTACAAGCTGATCCGAGAAGAGAATGCGAAAAGACACAGCGCGATCTCGGACGGGAGCGTGCAGGCGATGATCACGCCCATTCCAGAACATAAGCGCAAGCTGAGGCACACGCCGAAGAGAGACTCACTACGCGCTGATGTGAGCATTGTCGACAGCAAGCGAGGAAGCGAAGACAGCAGTGCGCAGAAACTGCGATACAAGCGTGGAATGGGCTCGCTGGGCAGCGTTGAGCTTGCAGAGTCCATTGAGCGGTCCACAGGCCATGCGCCGAAATTGCCATCGGCACGCATTTCGCGATTCGATTCTGGCGACAACGGCTTCGACTATTGGAGTGAACTTCCTGACATTGGCTCCAAGGTGAGGTCTGTGGCCTCTGCGAAGGTGCTTGGTAACCCGCACAAGCTACGACGCTCGATGCGTGACCATAGCCTAGACAAGGCTCCGCGGTCAGTCAGTGACTCTGCAGCAAGGCCTTCTAGCATGAAATCAAACGCGATATCAGAGGAAGCAATCCCGTCACCACATCTCCGGAGGTCATCTGCCGATCACCGTCTTGAGAACAATATGGAAGTGCGACGTACAAGTCTGAGTCGCGATGCGCAAGGCACGTCCTATTCAATCGAAGTCAAGATGGAAAAGATAGGCGAGGACTTGACGCGTGAAGGACGTCGTGAGCTGTACGAGGTTCGCGAAGAGCGGACAGCACATTGTGAACGCCGCGCCTCCTCCGTCAAGACTACAGCAACATCTCCTCAGCGCAGAAGCTTCGACATACGACATCTACATCCTACAGCCACGCCCCTCTCAACCAGCCAGTGGTCAGGGACTGAGGCCGAAGTGTGCGAAGCCAAAGGCATTGAGCTTTATCCTCATAACAACGAGAGCCTTCTTCTTGTGCAATCTGGATCACGACTCATCAGCAAGCCGGCTCAGATTGACGAGGACTTGCGAGAAGCATCAAACGAATCAGAGCCAGATGCTGCGCCAGGAGCACAGGAAGTCGTCTTTAACGCCTTCGTTGACGCGCCTTCCGAAAGTACTAATGATATTGGCAATGCCAATTACACCGTTGACAGTCCTCTGACGAATCCGCGCGCAGCTCCAGAACCTCCTATCATCCAGTTCATCCCACCCACTCCAAACTATGAGCTCGAACAAGAACTTGGCGACTCTGTCAACGAAACCGCACCGCTCGATGACCGGAACAAGAAAACGTCCAGTCGCCCTGGCTTGAGCCAGCGTGTGCGCCGCTACAGCGAAAGCTTAGTCCAGCCTTTTCCATTTGGACGTAATGGTTCTGTTCGCAGACAGAATTCTAAGCGAAGACGACAGCAGCGGCCTGTAACCGAGGTTCGGCCGACACATCTCTCCTCATTCTGGCAACCGCGCGATTTCTGGGAGGAGTACGACAGCGAAGATGGCGAAGACGAGGATTACCAACCACTTCCACCTGGAGGCGACACCTCAAATATCGAAGCTAAACGCACTTCCCGATTTCTCCCGCGCAACATGTCCGTTCGCATGCCTGGTTTCCGCGGCACCGGAGGATTTCTCCAAGGCAACTCTCTCGGCATCGATCGACATGGCACGAATGTGCGGCGTCACTACATCGACCAGTCTGGACCTCACATGGTCAAGAGCAGGTCCGGCTCGAATCTCAACCTGAATACTCGATCCAGTGAGGAGATGCTTCGACGCCTCGCGGAACGGAAACGTCGGCGAACTTTCACCCTGCCCTTTTCTGGTGGAGCTAAGGTCGAGTATATTGGGCTTGAGGTCCTTGGTGCTCGCATGCGCGAGAGGAGGCAACGAAAACGCGACCGTGCGCTGGAGAAGAGACGGGAGAAGCTGAGGAGTCAGATTGGCACACGGGTATATCACGATGGAGGGAGATGCGGAGTTGGGCTTGTGAGTTCACAGTAGAAGGGCGACGCGGTCAGTGCGGAGGCGCAGAAACACCCGTGCTCCTATGGCCTAGCATGCTGGCCTGTCAGCGCCTTTTGGAGCAGCGATTGCATTGGTCTTCATGCTTGGATCGATGGCGACGTGATGCCGTTCTTGGGTCATCACGGCGCGAGGAAGAATTGGGGACGTAGTTCACACCGTGCGCGCCTGTCGTTGCGGGTGCTGGCGGAAGAAATGCATGCATGAATGCCCGAGATGATGTTTTGGGCGAGCGTTCGACTCGATTTTACGATGATACCGATTACGGATGAGATACCTTGTTTTACGATACGAATGGCACATGACGAATTGAGGAACAGTATAGTATACAGCGAGCAATGTGATGACGATTTTTATGATGGCGACGTTTCCCTCGACCTCACCGTTCTTTCTTGTTTTGGAGTGAGGTCGACTTCGAGTTGAAATCGTCCGCTCTGTGGAGGAGTTTTTGGTTGTTATGGTTAGGGTTCTGCTCGCGCACTTTGACGGATGTCGGCGGCAGTGAGGATTGTTTCGTTCCTGGCTTGGCCCAGCAGCGTGCGCACATACTTTGCCCTTGGTGCTAGGCATTTCTCCATGCAAGCGCGTGTAGTGCAGTGTTTATGTTCGGCGCTGGTGGTTTGATCGGACGGGGACAGGATAGGATGCGATCGCTGACTGGTGGCCAGCTCGATGTTGCTGTTGGAAGAGATGTCTGCGCTTCCACACGCTTCTGCGGCAGCGATGGTCGCGAGGTGCTGCGGACTCCAAGTCGCCGGAGTAGTAGGAGCCAGGTGCGCATGTGGATGTCTCTCGCATCTACTTAAGTAGCAGCTGACCTTTGCGCACAGCTGATTGACGGTTCGCGCTTGATGAGTGTGCGATATACTTGGTCATACAAAGGCTGCAATTGGATTCTTCCATGTACATTCACCAACAAGCGGTTAGTTCTGCATACCAGGACTTGCTCACAGCGATGGCGACACCTATGCGTACCAGCTTGGGCGATATTGGACACCGCGTGACGAAATGCAGCAAGGACAGCAACCCATCGCTTCCACATGTCGTTCGGTTTTTGTTCTCGATCGAGAGCTCTGGCCCACAGGGCAAATAGCCGAGCATGGCAAAAATACCGAGGATTTCGAGTTCAATATTCATGTCGTGCGGAGGAGTGATATGGCTTGAAATCAGCCCTTGCTCTCAGCCAATGCCTGGTTAGGCCCGCGTGCCAGGAAAGTTTCAACCGGAACCACTTCTACACAGTGCATGTTATCGATGAACCATTTCTAGCCTCCCACAGCCAGCCTTGGCTCAAATTGCGTGCTCGTTGCATTAAGCCACCGGCGGCCGAAGCCAGCTAAAAGTCAGCTGCGACTTAAGCTTCTACTCGAAGAATGATCAGGCTGCAGCCTCGTCACCCTCGTTGGGCGTTCAACTATCTCTAGGTGGGATGACGCCACCACTTTTGAGGTGTGTTGATCCGCTGTCAACTTGTCTGAGGTTACCCTTGGCCTGGGTTGAACCGCCGAAATGGTGTCAGCTGTGTGGACGCCCGGCTACGCGAATTTAATGATCAGTAAAAGCGCCATGTACTAGCAAACGCAACGAATCGAGTGACAGGTATGGGCCAAAAGCTTTTTGATCCCAGGACACTCCCAAGGTCGCCTTGAGTAGCAATGCTGATTCGAAATGCGCCTGAGGCCATTTCTGCGATGGGTGGGCTCGGCATTTGCTTTGGATTGGGCTTACCCTTCGTGTACGCTCATCTTGTGACTCGACAGAACGACCTAGACCTGCTACATCCGAAGTGTCGCCACACTATGCAGGCTTGAATCTAAAATGGCTTCGTGCTTCGTGCTTCGTGGTACATGCATAGTGGTTGATTCCTAAATAATCGATTCTAGACCCTCAAATCAAATCAGTAAATATTCAATTTAGAATATTTAAGTAAATACTTAGAAATAGTATGTAAAAGGGCAAAGAGAATAAATATTTTACTAGGTTAGATAGTTAGTTAGATTCTAGTAGTAGTTTAAATAGTAGATTAGATAATAGTTTAATTCTAGTAGTAATTAATAAGAAAGTTGTTTAATTTTTAAGGGATGTAATTGTTAGGGGCTAGGTATGTAGTAACGTATAGAACACCCGCCTAACCGATAATATAGTAGGTAGTAGAACTAACAAGTGCCTCCTAAAAGGATTACGTAGAGCGCTAGGTTAAAAAGGCTATGCGAGTTACGTACGTCTAGCGTACGCCCCTAGCGCGCGCCGCTTAGTATACTTAGGGCTTAGTAAGAGACCTTACCTTATCGAGGTCCTTACAACTATTCCCTTTCTCCTAGTATAGCTATCCCTAACTATAGACAAACCTAACTCCTCGTTAAGCTATCCTATCTACGCATTCCCTCGCGCCTCTAGCGCTCCGAATACGCTTAGCGTACGTTACTACCTCGGGTAGCTCGTTACTATACGAAAACTCTTCGTTATTATATAGTAGAATTTTTATGTTTGCTACTAGTAACGTTACTAGGCAGGTCTAGCGTATTCCTAAGAACGTATTAATTGTTGTTATCGGTAACTAGGTAGCCCGTATATAAGTAGTATCTATAGTCTACCTAAAAACTTCCCCTATTTCTAAGCTTTCTACTAGTACCGCGCTAGTACCTCGCTAGTACTACGCAAGCTCCTCTTACGTTCTAACTAACAATTTTTATACTACTCTTAGTATAGACCTAGTTAGTACCCCGGTTACGGTACGCAAGCGCCCCGCCGCTAGTCCTACTACCCTAGTTACGGCTAGTAAGCGCTTTAGGCCTAATATAGAAGGTTACAGTAGATGCTTCTAGTATATAACTACTAATAGTAAGAATAATCCCTACGCGCTCCTTATACGCGTCTTGTAACTAACCTGCTATAGAGGATCTAAATAATATATATATTAGAGGTAATATGTACCCTACTACTAAGAAGAAGTACTAGAGATACGCTAAGGGGCATTACCCCTATAAGCTAGTTATAGTACTATACCTCGTCGCGCTACTCTAGCGTATACGTATAGCTCGCGCTAAGCGTACTACTTACGACCTAGACGATCCTAAGTATAGGGGTAATCCTATCTAGGCCTAGATTAGCCTTAACGAGATCTAGTAGCGCCTAGATATATGCGTAGACCGTACATATCGCTTTCTCTTCGTACGCGTCGCGTCTACTAACTACCTAGCTTTCCTAGAGGTCAAGAAATCTCTAAATAGCTACTACCGTAACAAGAACAAGATTACTAGTAACGGCACGCTACTAAAGCGCAACCGCGGCGCTAGTATCGCGCCGGCGACCGCTAACGGTCTAGACCTAGTAGCTATCCTAGAGCGTATTAATATTAACCTCTCTAGGCTAGTAGAAATCGGCTATTAGGTACGCATTATCCTCGCATCCCTATCGCCTATTAAGCGTATACTAATCGCGATAGGATCTCGCCCTAAAGGGGGTATATACTACTATAGTAGTAGTCGATACTACTATAGGCTTTCTACCTATGCCTAAGCCTAAGTAGGGTAAGGATTCTAATAGTTACGAGAGTAACTAGCTCTACGGAGCTAGTTAGTAGGTTGTACGCCTACGGCGCGTAAGCGCCGCGAACGCATAATTTTCTTCTATTCTAAGCTAGGCTAAATACCTATATTAATAGCGAAACGAGTATATGTCTATTAACCTTATCTCCTTTTATTCTTATATTCTCTAACTACGTCTCGCTTACGCCTTAAATACGTTAAGCGCCGCTAAGTCTTCTATATATTCTACTAGTTCCTAAGTATTATATTCTTCTAGCTAGCCTACCTACCTAATAAGGTAGTAAGTCTCTCCCTTCTATACCTTCTTCTTTACGATTTCTTCTACGTACTACTTATTCGCATCCTCTACGACTAGTAT
>LFZO01000509.1:0-32266 GCA_001578225.1 Pseudocercospora musae
AATCGGAGTTAGAAACGGAGGTCGATACCGATACTAGGTCTTAACTAGACTAGATATAGGAGCTAGACTACAAGTCTAACGACGGAGAGCTAGACGATAGCTAGTTTACTAACGAAGATCCTAAAGTCCTAGAAGCGCTAACTAGTAGGTAAGGCGACTTGCGACCGGATATTTAACGTTTCCTATATTTGTTTATTTAATTGTTCTACCTAATCTTCCTTTCTACGATACTATCGTACTAGCTATGTATATTTCCTTTATACTTGCCTTGTTTTTAGAGTTTACCTTTAGGATTTCGACTTGTAATAACCCCTAGGGGGGTAATTAGTAGGAGCTATTAGCTACTAAGCTATTTCTTTACCGAGGTTCTACGATATATCGGCTCTACGCGCGCTATCGGTAGTAGCTAAGCGAGACGTATAGAAAGGGAGGTGCCTACGAAGCCTTACTAACTAGAGAATTAGTCGCTTATTAGGAACCGATACTAGCGCTTAAGGATAGCTATACTAATCGGGGGACTACCTCCCTATCTATAAGCGGTAGGAAGGAAGGAACATCTAGAAAAACTAGGTTACGAATAGCCTATATAGGAGGGGCACGGACTACTTTTATATAAGGATCTATTAGGCGATCGATTAGAAGGGAATCTTGCGATCTAATAACCCCTAGGGGGGTTATTAGCGGAAACTTACTAGGAAGTTCCCTAGAAAGATAGGTCGTAAGGCGACTAATAGCGATATACTAACTTGGTCTACTATTAGATAGATAGGTAGTAGGAGCGGAGCTATAGCTAGGAATATATACGGACCGCCGAGAAAGTAAAACTTTACTTCCTAAGGTTTCGGGATAGGCCGCCTACGTGCCTATATATATACGACTATTTAAATATAAATTTGCTCGAACCTCCGAGTAATTACCTATATATACGCGCCTATAGTTACAAGTAAACATCTATCTATAGTCTTTGTTCTAAAGCCCTTATTAACGGGCGCCTATACCTACCTACCTATTCTTCCCTCTAACTAACTAAGCCTCCGATATAGCTAAAGAATAGCGACTCGTTCCCGCTAACCTAGCTCCCTCTACTTCTTCTTCGACCGCCTATTGGTTTAGTTAGCCTACTACTATTGTCTAGCTAGGCTAGAGCGCTACTTCGCTCGGAATCTTTATAGTTCTAGAAAATAGCGAGCTCGCTTAGGTTACTAACCTTACCGACGCCTTTAAGATTATCGTAGGTATTACTAACCGCTAGGCAAAGATCGAGGCGACTCGGTAGCTACTTGCTATCCTTAATAGGGCTAGCGAGAGCCTATTAGTTACTATTACCGCTAGTATAATAGGTCTACGCCGCGAGATAGGCGGTACCGTCGATTTTAAGAATCTAGTTCTCGAGGGCAAGGAGCTCTCTAAGGCCTATCCGTCGCTCGCTATTGTCGAGGAATAGGATATTAACATCCGCTACCGACTTAACTATCTAACTATAACCCTCGAGCATTAGGGTAGCCCGATAGCGCTCCTATAGAGCCTAGTCGACTTCGTCTATAATAGCGCGGAGCGAGCTAAGAACGTTACTACCTTCGTTAATAAGAACAAGAACCGTCGGTAGGGTACTAAGCTCGTTAGTAAGACAATAATCTACCGAGTTATGTCTACTCCTAAGAAGACCGGTCGGTAGAACCTAAGCCTTACGTTTACTAATAGCGACTTCGACTCGAAGTATTATAAGAAGTATGAGATAGAGATCGCTACTATTAACCTAGGTAGCTAGGAGGTAGTATAGCTACTAGCTAATAAGGAGTGCCGTATTAGTAGTTCTAGGTTTATTATAGAGGGGCCGGCTCGCATTATACTAATCATTACTCCGTCTTAGCGCTAAGTAATCTATTATTAGGCCGAGGCGTAGAAGGTAGTAGACGAGGTAGCTACCCGAGAGCTCGCTACCTAAGAGAATACTAGGCCGCGTCGTACTACCGCTTAATAGACCTACCTATAGCAAGAGCAAGCTACTAAGATAGCTAAGCTACGCTAGTAAGAGGAGGAACATAGGCAAGAGGCGTTACGCCTCGAGGCTATAGCGGCTAAGGAAGATACTAAGTCGGCTAGTAGTAACGGTAGAGGTAAAGAGATAGATTTCGAGATAGAGATTAAGGACATCTATGCCGACTACATAGGTAGCTAGTTCGGTCGCTTCATAGCCGAGCTAGATACTATAAGCGTTAAGGGAAAGGATATTAGCTCTTTTGCTATAGTCTACGACCTAGCTCGGTAGTTTAAGGATCTATACGACCCTAACGAGCTAGAAGATATCTACGCTAAGTACCTCAAGATCTACGCGAAGTTCTATAGTCTCCGCCTAATTAACGCGAAAGATAATCTTACTAATCGGCTCTTCCTACTTAGTAAGAACGGTAATATAGAAGAGGAGTTTAAGGCCTTTCGTAGTTCTAGTAAGGCTTACTACTTCGCTAGTACCCTAGTTGCTACTATACTAGTAGTACGTCTCGGCTTATATACCTTTACGCTAGTTTAGTCTAACGTACCGGTTATACTAGATTAGTTTCTATAAGTAGTCGCTCGGGCCTTCGGATAGCCGGAAGTTACGGTAGTAATAACCGAGCAAGGTAGTACGGCGGTTAACAACATCCTTAACTAGGCTAAGAACCTAAAGGGCAAGGTATATAGTCTTATAGAGGAGATAGTCGCGGAGGTTACAATATATTACTAGCATCTCTATAGCTACCTACCGGAGAAGTAGACTAGTATTAACCTACTATAGATCTATAGTATTAGTAACTAGCTAGTCCGGTAGAACCTACCGTTATAGCTCCTTATAGTCGCCCTTCGACCCGATTACGCGTACGAGCTTATCTCTATACTAAAGCCTACTAAGTTCTATTACGAGTACGATATACCTAAGAAGAGTAACTTGCCTCTAATAGAGACAATGCGCTTAAATAGTAACGTTCTAGAGCTAATCGAAGGCATCGGCGCTAATCGAATCCGTATATCGGTCTTCTTTAAAGTAGAGAATAAGCTTGCCTACTCTTAAGGTATCGACTATATACATAATCCGGAGATTTTCGCTATATAGGTATAGAAGCTTAAGGCTCGCGGCCTTATGCTATCGAACGGCTAGGTAGGAGAGCTAACCGATAAGCATCTTACGAACGAGGATTTAGAGGCTATAAGCGGTTAAGGCAAGGCTATATAGTAGAACTTAAAGCCGCTATCGGAGGGTTCTACCTCGTTTAGTATACCGCATCTACCTTATAGCGACATTGCCGGTACCGCTACTCGAATCCGCATAGATCTAGGCTTCTATCGCGTTAAAGGAAACAAGGTTAAGGGTTTTAATCTTACCGTCGCCTAGGTCGTAGAGGCTTACTAAAGCCTAATACCTATTACTCGCTAAGGCGGTATAATTCTATACGCGTTCCCTTACGCTATCTAGCTTATTAGCCTTAGGCCTATAGTAGACGCTCTTATAGGTCGTATTCCGTAGTCTAATCCCTCTATTCGAGAGGAGCTTAATTTGGTTTTCGCGCTAGACTCTAAGGGCCTTTAGGGCTATATTAAGGAGTAGAACCGGCGTACCTACGATGCGGTTCGCGAGGTACTTACGCTTTAAGCTAACCTCGAGCGCAAGTTGTACGGCGAGAAGAGCTACTATGCCTCGAAGAGCCTCTCTAATCGATAGGAAGACGACGAGGTACTAGGCGAGAGCTATAGCAAGTACGAGCTTCGCTAATTGCCTACGCTTAGGGTTAGACGGTAATTAGGGGGGATACTGCCTAAGAATAGAACTACAACTAGTACTATTAATAGGCCTAGGATTAATAGCCCTAGGGGTACGATTAAAAGTCTATCTAAGGTAGCGAGCCGAAGAGCTTACCTATTTGTTTTCTATATATATAATCGCGGTATTGTATCTAGTTAGATACCTAGAAAGGGAGGGGTATTGGCTAGCAACTAAGACATACTTGACTACCGAGTTAGGTAGGGGCCTCGATTAGTATATATAGTCCTCTTCCTACTAGGGAGAGACATTATTAACCTTCGTTTAGTACACATTACTAGTTACATTTTATGTACCTCTACTATAGAGCTCTAATTACTACTATATGCCTCTACGACTATTACGATAGTTAGTCCGCCTAGCATAGCTACCTATAGCCTAATAGGTTATACTACCTATAGTCCCTTCCTATACTACCTAGCCCTTGGGTTTGTATAGGTTTAGGTTCTACTCATTACTATCTATCTTAAGCGAAATTAGCCGCTAGAAGAGTATAGAATATAGGCAAACTAGGCTCGTTTAAGTATACTAAGGCTTATTTAAAATAGGATAATCTCGCTACTAGAGGATTATTATAACGTACTTAAATATAAAGAGAAATAGATTCTTACCTCCTTTAGTATTTAGTATAGTACTATCTATAATATATATAGATAGGAAGATACTTAATTACGTATAGTAGCGTAGTAATAAGGACTTTAAGAAGGCTACGAGATACTAGTCTACGAAGGATACTCCTACCTTCGATAAGCTTACTATTAGAGGCTAGTTTACTATATACTCGGAGCTCTAACTTACTAATAAAGAGTAGTATACTCTATAGCCGCTATAGTCGAAGTACCTTAGTTTAAACTACCCTTATGTGCCTATATAGTACTACTATCTCTTCTAGTACTAGTACTACCTACCTTACTAGTATTTGTAGTAGTTGTACCTCTTCTATAGGATTAGAATTACTAACTAATACTTACTCCTATACCTTAAGCGATATACTAGTCTTAACTCTATAGAAGTATACCCTATCTAGTAGGGTAGGCAACTAATACTAGACTTCTTAGAAGAGCCGATCGATATAGTAATAACGTAGATAGTCGACTTAGCGGCCCGTAATCTACGGGACTACTAACGTACTATATAAGAAGAATAGAAGGACGTATAGTAGCGCTTCCGAGATACTAAAGAGCTACCTACTTAGTATAAGCGAGACGTAGTAACTTAATAGTTATAGAGGCAAATAAGTAACGCTATTTACTTAATCTTAGTACTAACTATCGATAACTAGAAGTATACTAGAAAGCTACTACCTAAGCTTACTCTAGTAGGCTATAATCGCTTTATCTATACCCTATTAGTAAAGGCTATACTATTCATATTATACGAGCCTTCTAGTAGAGCTAGAAGGCGAGAAGCCCTAGTAACTAGACTACTAGAAAGTATAATAGGCCTACTAGAAAGTAGTACTATCTTCGCTAGTCTAGTAGAGACTACTCTATTCGAGAATAGTCGATTACCGCTATCTTTACTAAAAGACGCTAGTAAAAGTAACTAATACGATAACGATAAGGTACTAAGGTATTAACTATCGTCGCGAGAAAGTAGTAGACCTACGTATTTATATACTCCTTTATATACCTATAGTATATCTAGATTACTATTAACCTACTCGCTTATAGAATAATAGACTAGCTAGACTAATATTAATAAGGCTACTAGTACTAGTAGAGGGTTAATAGACGACTTCTACGCCCTTCTATCTACTTAGTCTTAGCCTATATCGCCTAGTAAACGTAGAAGGACTAAATCCCTTACTTAGTCGTTCCTAGGTAGTATAGAGTTCCGATAACTATTTCTAGAAGTACTATAAGCATTGGAATTGGTAGCGTTATACTAGTTAAATTGTAATTAATAGCATTTAATTATATAGCGTTCGAAACCGGCGCTAAGTTTCTATAATAGTTATAGGGAACTAATATCTTAGCAATAGACGTCTTTACGTAGCGGTTAACTCGGTAGCGAATACGAACAAAAGCGAGGCTGCTAGTCCTCTAACAGCCTAAACCAGGAATTGAATCGACTCACTCAACCGGATCCAGGATAGCTTGGCAACCCTTAAAGAGGGGGTTGAACTCTGGAGTCTGGACGCGCAATCTGTGATCCATCGGACATCGCAGACATACAGCTTGATCTAAGCTTCCCTGACATGTCTGCCAAACATGCCATTGCCAAGGCCACCCGGCCCTGTGCGATATCTTTCTCGATGTGTTCTGATCTTGGTCACAGTATTCATCGCGACTTATCTTGCGATACATCTTACCTACACCGTTGACGACGATAAGAATCACGACAAGGATCTACCTGAAAGACCTTCGAAATATGCCATTGTCTGCATGACGAATCGTGCCACGAGCTACGACGACATCACGATTCAAAACAAAATCTCCTACGCACGAACTCATGGCTACGATCTACTATGGGACTTCGATTACACCTCTCCCTATCCCAAAGTCTGGGTTCGTCTCAACCCCATCTCACTGCCATGAAAAAAAAAGCCAACTGACGTCCCCCACCACCCAGGACAAACTGTACAACACACGCCACGCCGCCCTAAGCGAGAAATACTCCTGGATCTGGGCCCTTGACTTCGACGCACTAATCACAAACACCACAATCCGTCTCGAAGACATCCTCACCCACAGTCTCAAATACGCAGAAGATCACGAATCCAAAACCCCCTCCACAATCCAAATCATCCTGACAAAAGACCACGAACCCATAAACCTCGGCTCCGTCCTCTTTCGCTCTTCCCCTTGGATCATAGATTTCCTCGCCAAATGGTCATCTCGCTACGGAGCCATTTGTCCCCAAAATGGCGCGGAGCCTCTTTGCAACGAACAGGAGATTTTACGAGACATGTTGGCTGTCAATGCCGAGGGAGCGAGGGACCATACTGTGATCGTTCCACAGAAATGGATGAATTCGTACGCGGAGGAAATCAATCGATTTCTGGATCCCAAGGATGAGGGCAGGGTTTGGGAGAAGGGAGATTTCGTGATACATTTTGCTGGTGCGAGTTGGTGGTTGAGAGAGAATGTCGATCCCGTGGGCGAGTTGATGAGGAAGTATGGTGAAATGGTTGATTTATGAAGGAGAAGGGAATCCATGTGAGGCGAAGAAAATTTTTGTCCTCTTCTTTTTTTTTCTTGCTTTCTTTCACCTTGCTGGTGCTGTTCACGTTCTTCTAATGGTTTAAACACCCATCGCACCCAGCCTCATTGCCTCCGTTCCCGCCAAGACTGGGGATGGTCGTCTGGGTAATGGAGGCCAGCCATGAGCGATTGTCGGATCCTGACTGAACCTGGGGAACGGCTCAGTTCGTGGATCGCTGCTGGTTCTTCGCCGTTTGACGCTGAACGGCGGCACTGGTCTTTGTGGCGGTGTTCGAAAGGGATTTTCTGGCGATGACTCAAAATCTGGTGGCAAAGGCGCTGATATGACAGGCTTGGGCTTTTTGCGCCGGAATATGCGCTTGAAAAATGCACGGACTTTGAAGGCTACTGTTGGCATATTCGCACCATTGAACAGACGCAGGTCTCGCCCGGCACGATGATTTTTTAATCACTGTTTGCGAAGATTGTTGCACTGATGATATCTCGATTGTGCAAACAAAACACAGCGAATTGAATACTTCCGCCATTCGAGGTGCACCATGGCGTCGATCAACAGGCGTACCATCACGATCGCAGTGAAGGAGATATTGAAAGCGTGATGGCGACCGCGTGTAAATCGATGCGGTGCAAGGCAAGAATCGTTCAGACCCAAGAAAGTCGTAACGAAATCCCACCGCACTCAGAGAACACGCTCGAGGAGGAGAATGATCTTTACATATTCTTCAAGTACATCATTTGACAGAGCAGGAAGACCAGAGCATACAGTAGTGCACAATCCTTGGATATCGAGAGTTTTATGAGCATTGCCGCTGCTGCTCTCCAGGAAGCCAGGTGCATTCACATCTTGATCTAGCAGCTTGTGCCGTCTTCTGACGTTTTACAGCGAATTTGCCTGGGCCCGAGAGCTTGCAGGCACAACAAGGTATCAGGATTTTGCGATCGATGCCGTATTGATACGGTGACCACTTTTCCACACTTTCTAGAGATGTGTCACTTGGCTCCTCGTCCTGCTCGGATCCGGTACGCGCAAGTAGTTCATCTGACTTCATCCTATCAAACTGCTCCGATTCCAGTAGCAATGAGACAATAGCAGCAGTATTGAAGATGACATGTATTCGGGCCGGGAGATCTCGTTTGCTCTTGAACTCGTTGTAGGAGCCAGTGTCAGCACTAGATCCAATGGACAGCCTGGCATCGGACAGTTGTCGCCTCATCCACCACAAAGGATGAGGCAGTAGTATAGTTCTCAAGTGGCCGTCTTTAAGCTGGGCTGCGTTGAGATGTGCCATATCCTTGCCAGCTCCAATGATTTGCAGGCTGCCCTCTCTCCCGCTCTGATCGCCATCCGGAGACTTGCCCTGTAGAAAGACAACCCGAGAGCCAATGTGAGCTAGTATGTCTCCCACCGCTGGCACCACACTGGCATATATCAAACGTTCTTGAATTCTCGCAGGTGGCCCACGGGCGCGGGTGTTGACCGATAACGCCAATGCCCAGCCTCCAGGCTGTTCAGAACGACTTGTTGCCTCTCGTATTCCTGCACAGTCCATGCTGGCGATGACTGAGACCTTGGAGATCTCCGAGAGCATACTGGAGACAAAAACGGCCCTAGTGTTGATTTGTGTTCGGGACTCAGCCGATTTTACTAGCGACTGGAGATCTCTCGCTGTCAATATTCTCGTCATTTGCGAGCAAAAGCTGTGGACGTGGTACACTGGAACTCCGTCCAGTGTTTCAAGATGCTCTCCTGTCCATTGCGGGTAGTACTGAAGCATAATCTGCAAGACGTGTTTCTCATAGTCAATTTGGATTGCACTTCTGGTTTCAGAGTCGGTCAGTGAGAGTAGTGCATATATACGATCCCTCGTATCTTGACATTTAGCCTCTCCAAATCTGACGACAAGCTCCGGTAGCCCATGAGTTGAGGCTGTTGCAGTACGAGAGTCCAACAGGTACTTCATTTCTTGACCTCGCGGGATGGTTGAGTCCCGAGAACTAGTGAAGCTCCTGCCTGGCCGAGTGTGTGTGGTCTTAATGGTCTGGTTGGTTTGGTGAGGCTGCAGATTTGCTGCAAACCGAAGATCTGACCAATTCACCACATGCGTCCCATAGAAGATCCAGACATCTCTTGCAAGTATAATCTCCTGCTTGATCCAGAGTCTGTTCCAGTATGCGCTTGTAGTGAGGCTTTCAAGACCATCGGAATCATCGGTGTTGCCTTGGGAAATGTCGCGCCATCGTGCACCTTGTGCCCTCATTTGGGCCACGTGATCCACGTAGCGCATTGCTGCAGCTGCTTGAGTTTCGTCAAGGTCTCCAAGCCAAGCGTACACTGCATCTGCACATTGATATATCTCGCCCATCAGTCCGACCTGGTGACTTCTTTCCTGCGGGTTGCTTTGATGAATACATAGAGCATCGGCCCATACTCTTATGCCAGAGCTCTCTGCTTGACTAACTTCTGGCCCCTGGCAAAATCGGTCCCTCAAGGCACATAGAAAGATCCATAGGTTGTGACGGACATGGACCTTCTGTCCGTTGAGCAGTATGGGTAAGTTTGGCAATGCAGGACCCCATACATAAGAGAGCGCATAGAATGGATTCGCCTGATTCAGAGACACTTTCTCAAGAGAACAAGTTATTGTTTCTAAGTCGATGGCCTCAGAGCTATGTGTGTTGGGAAGGAGCCTTAGGATCCGAACCTCTCTCTTCGACTCGTCAAGGTCCTGATAGCCAGCGTATTGGTCGCCCATCTAGCAAGGATCGTCTGATGAAGATTCAGTCCAATTGTAAAGGGATGTGGTTGGACGCCATGGCGTGGCATGGTATAGTTAAGAAGACGGTTGTGCACCTGCACAGGTCATGACATCTGTAGCTTGTTTTCCTGCAGAGATTAGCCCAGCAGAGTAGACGCGCGTTCCCAAAATGTCGCTGCAGCTGATTTTTCGGGCATGGAGCTGTGAGGGCTCATTATCGCAACCCGCATGAGCTCCTATGAAAGCCTTGTCATCTCAGCCGCTCTGGGACTTTTGCGTCAAGAATCCATGCCGGAACCCTGTGCCCCAGCAAACGATGGATTGTGATGTTTAAAGGATGTTGAATTCGGCCTCGTATTTGCCATCCAGAGACGGCCCGTTCGCATCCATTTCGTATCCTAAGAACATTCGAAGCAGTCTCCCAAAGTACTTGGCCCAAGAGTCCCCCCACGTTGTGTCTTGTCTGAACGGACCTTGAAACGTAATCGTAGAGAAGCCAAATTTACCGGTCGGGGACTGGCTCCTGGCGTGCAAGTCCGCCAGCTCCTTGCAGAGAACTTCAGGTTCGCCTGGGCCTGTACTGATGTCTAGAAACTCCATTAGGAAGAAGTATGTCGGCACCGGTGCGTCTTCGAACTGGCCTTGTGCAACGGGCACCACCGTAAGGGCCGGCTTATACTTGGCAATCTCTAGAATGGAAGCATATTCGCCCTGCGGTCAACCACCAGTAATAAAGAGGCTACGCAATCATCCGTACGTACCTTGAGGAAGTAGGACTTCTCACTGCCGTTTTCGAGCAGAACGGTGACGCGTGCAGCACGGGTCCAAGCAGCTGTACCATATGTGACGGAACTCAGCACTTGTGACCCGGACGGTAGCACTACACAGATTAGACACTCATCACGCCGGTTTGCATGCTCAAACATACCTTTGCGCACTCCCACATCGAGATCGATTTCGCCTCCAGTATCGGGTATAACATCCTTGACCCTCGTGCTTGTTTCCATGGTCATCAGTGTAGCCGGGTAGAACGGTTCGCTGCCTGGTCACGGATTCTCGTCAGCTGGCAGAGATGCACGCGGCCGAGCAGAATCGACGGTATTTTTTGCTGTTGGGAGATGCCTGGAGATGCCTTGAAACACCCAAAAGTACTTCCTCGTACGAAGCCATGCGAGCGCCTGGAACTACATGGCAATACAAGCCCCAGACGCGAGTGCCCCAAAGCACAAAGGTGTGCCATGCAGGGCTAGCCTGCAGAAGAGCTTGCTATTACAGCAGTGCTACGGCGCTTAGACCCAGCTCCTGCTGCGATAAGGCTGGACGTCGGAGCATCGCTCCCAAGAGGCCATCAATCTCCGTTCAGCGAAAGAGAGGAAGCCGTGTGCCAGAGCTGATGCGTGCGACCAGAATCATACCCATATTGATAGGATTCGACAAGTTCGAAGGTTGATGTGGGAGAGATGCGCAGAACTCGTGGAGACTAGGGAGGCCCATACATACCAAGTGTTCAATAGCACTTTTCCTATCGGCTCTTCGCCCTCTAATTCGACCAAATTTTGAGAACATTGTATATCTTCTACAACTATTTCTCTAAGTAGTATAACACTTCTATAGTGTATAGGTCTATATATAGACTAAAGTTTCTAAGGTTTCTAGAAATATTATATATAGAATACTAAATGTACTATATACTACTAGAAGAGTAGATTCTAAAACTTAATTGTATTAAAGGTCTTCGCTAAGCCTAGCTAAAGTCTAGAATAAACCCTATATAATTATATTTAAGAATAATACTATATTAAGTATATATAGTTTATCCTAGATTTTAACTAAGCTTAGTAAAGAACTTTAAAACTTCTCGTTTATAGAATCAAGTTTTAGAATCTACTCTTTAGTAGTATATAATATATATAATATATACTATATTTCTAAAAAAAATTAGAAACTTTAGTAAATATTTAAATCTATATATTGCGAGAGCTCTATAAAACTTGGAGAAATAGTCGTAGAAAGGCGTATAGTAGTCTCAAAGCTTAGTGGAATTTCTGGAGGGTAAAGAGCCGATAGAAGAAGTGCTATTTTTAACACTTGGTATGTATGGGCCTCCCTACCCCGCCAGCAGAGCTAGCTATTCACTCGGCAGAGGCAAACCTTCACTCACTCACCACACGGGATCACGGGCTGTACAGGTTGCCAGCCACGATGCAAGTGACGGCCCTCGAAGCATGGCTTTGGCGCTCCGGAGTTCGTTTGGCCGCAAGCCTATTCCTGTCAAGCATGCGTGACCTTACAGGCAAGCGTGGTGTTTCTGTTGTAAAGCCAGTGCCATACCGTGTTTCCTTTCTGAAATGACCAGAGCTGAAGTGTAGCCGTAACAGGATGCGGCCGTCGTCTCGACGGACATGGTGAGCTGCTGCTGCTGCTTCTACCAAGTAGTACCAAGTGCCATTCGAGGCGAGCTGACGAGCCTCAGTCCTTTCGGAGCGAGCGTCAGCATCGAGCGCCGCAGTGGCGTGGCAGAAACAATGTCCAAGTGAACTCGTCCTCCCAAGAGGATGACTATGCGCTCACACCACCTAATCGATCACACGCCCATAAACATCAGCTCGGCTCATCAAGACCAATATCCCCCTCGAGCGCGAATTTGGGAATCAAGAGACGATCGCACAATAGTGTCGAAGGGCACCATGACCCCGTCGGACTCAGAGTCCTACACGAGCCTGAAGGCCCACCTGTCGCAGATCTGGTGTTCGTGCACAGCTTGGGTGGCGGAAGCCAGAGGACATGGAGCGATGATGGTCGAACAGAGTCTTTCTGGCCTCTGTATTGGTTGCCATATGAGATGCCACTCGACGCTACACGGATACACACCTACGGATACAGTTCTCACGTCTCGCCCTCTGATCCTGAGCATCTCCTAGAGATTTCGGATTTGGCGAAGGATCTCCTGGCTAAGCTTCGTTTCGGCACTGGACGTCAGGGTCGGTCTCTAGAGGTTGGCAGCGCGCCACTCATTTTTGTTGCGCATTCTCTTGGCGGCCTGATCATTAAGAAGGCGTATCTCCTGGCAAGTTCTGAGCACAACACCACATACGGTGATATAGCCCAAGCAACCACGGCTTTTCTCTTCCTCTCGACTCCACATCGCGGTATTGATCGTACCGGTGCCGTTGACGATATTCTGTCCTTGTCGGTGGAAGCATGGAAGCAAGCCTCACAGCTCGGTCTGACTCGGGAATTTTTGTCTAGACTTCAAGAAATCAATGAGCAATTCCGGGATCTCGCTAACCTTTTAAAAATCTACTCGTTTTACGAGCGACCAGCAACTCGAGACATGCGCGATCCTACCGGTCTCATCTTGCCGGAGAATATTGCAACGATGGGCCATCCAAGTGAGGTCCCCATACCGCTGGACGCCTCACATGCAACAATCACAAAATTCTCATCTCAGGCCGACCCAAACTACATTAGTGTGCGCGGCGCTCTTAGAGCTCTGGTCGAACGCCACGCCATCGATCGATCTGCTGTGCAGGAGCGCTGGACTGTGGACGAGGATGAAGACCTACAGTTTGACCAGGTCAGCAAGCTGCTACATCCTAGTGACGCTCCGGAGGACGACTTGGCATTCTTTTCTGGCAAACGAGTGAGCGGATCCTGCGAATGGGTTTTCCGCCAGCCCGTGATGGTCAGTTTCCTGTCTAATGATGAGCTGAATCCTCAAATCTTGTGGTGCTCCGGTGCTCTAGGAAGCGGAAAATCGGTGACTGCAACACATGTTATTGAGACACTGATTGAAGAGTCGAAGCCGTGCGCATACTATTACTTTCGCTCCGGTCACCAGGTGAACAACACTTTGAGTCAGTTCCTGACTACAGTCGCTTTCCAGCTGTCACAAATACTGCCAGAATATAGGCGGAAGCTCTGCAGGCTAGCAGAAAACCGTTTCGATGTTGGCAAGGCTGGTCAAAAGCTCCTCTGGAAGAAGCTATTTTTGACGTGTCTGCTTCAGTGCAACGAGACTGAGCCGTTGTATCTTGTGATCGATGGGCTGGATGAACTTCCGCAACACAAGGAGCTTCTGCAGCGCATGTTGCCAGAGCTCCAACACGCCGGCATACCGCTGAGAATCTTGATCATTAGTCGTTCAACCGCCGAGATTGAAGCTTCGATCGAAAAGCTGTCAAAGAAGATCACGATCGACCGGATGTCACTGGACTCTAACGCTGAAGATCTCGACCTGTATGTGCGAGAGGAGATGGACAGCATGCTTGGTGATGATCATTTCAAGGTTAGGACGCTGGAGGAGATCCTGGCCATGGCCAACGGTAATTTCCTATGGGCACATCTAGTCGTTAGAGAGATCCTTCATTGCCGAACTGAAGTGCAAGTCGAAAGCGCCTTGCGACAGGTACCAAGAGAACTCGCACCCCTCTACGAACGTATGGACACCCAGCTCGCAGATATGTTCAGGTCGAGACCTCAAGACAAGGACATGGGACACCTTATAATTATATGGGTAATCTGCGCGCGTCGCACTCTTCACCTCGAGGAGCTACAGGGAGCCCTGGAGCACGATTTCCCGCGAATACTAAACATGCGCCAGACCGTTCAGAGCCTTTGCGGCGAATTCATCGTGGTCGATCGGAAATCCAACCTTTCCATTATGCATGCATCCGCACGCGAATTCTTGACAACGAATCCTCATCTCAATTACTACGTCAGCGCACCTTCTGCACATCAAAGCTTGTTTTCGAGCTGTCTGCAAGCATTGAGTGTAGGTCGACGAGGACGCCAACCTCTCGGGGATACCTCTCAATCTTTCCTGGACTATGCTGCATCATCGTGGCCATACCATCTCAGTCAGAGCTGCAACTACAGTGACCAAAGCTCCTTCACAATCCTGAGCCGCTTCTTTGCGGCTCGTACAGTCCTCGATTGGATCTTCATGCTGGCACATTCGCACAGCTTACGAGCTATGGTCGAAGCGTCCAAGGCGTTGTCAAAACTTCTCAAAGCTCTAGATGTCGCAGATCAAAATCGAAGCCCTCTACTCCATAAACTAGACGACAAGGAATCTCTGCGCCTTTGGAGTCAGGATTTGATACGCGTAGTTGGCGAATTTGGCTCGCAAATCACGCGACAACCGCAGAGTGTGTACAGCTTGCTCCCGGTGTTCTGCCCGAAAGAGTCTATCCTGCACCGACAGTTTCATATTAAGCCGTCCGCTGGTCAGAGACGCGAAGGAAGGGGTCTCAGAGTGCGTGGAAAGATGAGTCCAACATGGGGCGACTGCTTTGCCAAGTTCGCCATCGCTGGTGGCCACACGCCACACGCCATCCTAAGTCTTGATCGATACTTTGCTATCTTAACCTCAGGCGATGGGACCGTTCATCTACACTATTCGACCACTTGTGACGTCGCTCGTCGGCTACGACACGCCGAGCTGGTCTCCACGTGGAGTGTTGACCTATCTCTGAGCTGCATAGCAACTTATGGTTACACAAGGACTATGGTTTGGGATATTGAAAGTGGAAGGATGCTTTTCAGCGTCGAGAACCCAAGCCGAGCCAAGGCGCTGGCCATTGCATTTCAGCGGGACAATCGTGGTAGTGACACGCTCATTACTTGCTCTGACGACGGATTACTTCGAACGTGCTCCTTTGAAACGCCACAAGCTGGATGGAAAATCCGTGGATCTAATCTTGGCGAGGACACGGCTCACCTGGATCGGGTGAACAGCCCTCACAATGCGACCTTCAGCCCGGACGGGCATTTCCTAGCCATCTCGTACAGAGCCGCCAACCCTTCAGTATGGCTCACAGGCTCGGCCAATCCACGACGCATCGGCCAATGCGATTTTCGTGCGCGAAGAAGCTTGAACCAGATGCAGAGGCACACGAACTATGCCTATGTGACCACCTTTGCCTGGAACCCATTGACAAATCACGTCCTCGGTCTGTATCTTGATGGTGCCGTCTTCAAATGGCATCCGCAAGAGAGCGATGACTTCATATTGTCCACGGAGTTCGCTTGTACAGCGATCAGATGCTCGGCCGATGGAAAGCTTTTTGCAACAGCCAGCCTTGACGGAACTTTGAGAGTTTGGGACTTTGAACACTTTACGCCCATATATCACCTCCGATATCCAGTCTCTATCCGCGATCTGGATTTAGGTGTAAACGAGGCCAGGATCTATGACTTACGGGACCAGTACTGCAACATTTGGGAGCCTGGCAGTCTCCTGAAAGCATTAGAAAGTGACGATGCCACCAGCGATGCGCAGAGTAACAGGGGCAGTGAGCACCCGTCACTAGCCTCAGAGGCCGTACAAGAGGATTTTGAGCCAGTGACTGCTATGTCCGCTCGGCAAGATGTTCCCATCTATGCTGTCGGGGACGACGCAGGTCAGATCCTCATCTCGAACCTCGAAGGTGACATCCTGCTGGACATACAAGATGGCTCAATGAGTGCTATGGGTGTCGACAAGCTCGTATGGTGTGATGACAGGCATCGCCTTGCAGGGATCGATATCGGACGACAGATCACCATTTGGCAGCTGCCACGAGTCGTCGAAATGGATCATCTCACCGGCACAGCCAGTATACTGAGGTCATTCTCGGAGCATGATGCGGTCTTACAGGCACTATTCGACCCTACAGGCGACAAACTTTTGATCGCTACGCCGACTGGGATCAAAATCCATTCTGTACTTGATAGCACCCAGGTCGTCGTCGTGCCGGTCGTCGTTCCAAGTCACTGGCTCCCACATCCTCATGACAAGGCATATGCGATTGGTCTTGGTGCTCGAGGGGTGACCTTACTTCCTTGGCATATCCCTCTCAATATCACCTGCTTAGAGTATGATGCTACATCGAACGAGGCCGAAATCGCTCAGCAGGTGAAGAGACTTCAGCTTCATCCGAGGCGGCCCTCTCAAGCATATCCGATGAGCCCTTCCGAAGTCAGCCACACTGTGGATAGGGCATTCTTATCGCCAGATGGACGCATTGCGCTGATAGAAGTCTACGACATCACAAAGCAGATCAGTCGTCGCCACGACACTCTGCTAATGCGGACTGCACAAATAAATAATGCGAACAAGTCCAGCACAGTCTCAGTCCGCTCAATTGCACCAGCTGTCGCTGAGGTCCTGTACAAGTCCCTAGGATTCGTGGACTGCAACAACCTTGTGCTTATAAAAGGTGCCAGATCAATGTCAGAACACCGCCGCTCTATTCAGAGACGAGATCAAGGCCTCAGTACTTTTGTGTTTGTTGACAAGGATTTCTGGGTATGCTCGGTCGACATCGGCTACATGAAGGACCAGCAGAGTGAAATCGTGAAGCACTTCTTTCTACCTCGGGACTGGCAGAACTCCGAGTGGTTGGATATGGCCACGGTGATGACTTCCGGGGACTTCCTTTGCCCAAGAAATGGTACTGTTGCTGTTGTGTCGGACTGGCTGGGCGAGGAGTTCGATGGTCGCCTCTGAACGAGATGGAATTGTACGGAGCTGAGTTGGTTGCAAATCTTCGCTCTGTGCCTGTGGAGGACCTGCGGACTTGAGTATGGACGGGGCCTCCCCTGAGGAAAGGACGGGACGGCACATTCGCGCAGGCACGGCGCACAATGTGAAATCTGAAGTAGACCATTGTGTCTCGAGGCACTCCTTCAATCAAGGAGAAGACTAGCGAGGCTGGATACCATCTGCTGAGCCTTGAGGACATGCTCAATCGACCGTCGCCCAGCTCCATTCATCGACCTCTGCATCTCAGCTGACGACATATCTTCACAGTAGAGCAACGATAACGACGCACTAGGAGATGGCATTCCGTGTTGGTATTCGTCCCGAGGTCCGGCTGTAGGCTCATCGAAGCTGAGTTTTAAGTCATGCAGAGGGTCTCTTGAGAGCGTGCGAGTATAGCAAATGCGTTGCAAGAGTCCATAAGGCGGCGCCCACCGGTTTTGGTGCGAGAATAGAAGACAAAAGACCTTTCTTCTATTGTTACTCTGACGTCCAGTAGTTAGTTCTATTGAGCCAGACATCGATGACTTACAACAAAATCTTGGTCACATAATGATCTGAGATCTGTACCAGATCACCATTGCAGGCGAGTGTCAGTCATCTGCTCGCCTTGACCCGAGGATGGCGCCTCCTTCTCGGCCGACTCCGCCTCCATGAGTGTCTCCCAGATCGCCTTGCCATACTTCTTGTACGACTCTGCCACGCCCTTATTCGTAGTCAATCGATACTCCATTTCCGACAGCTGAAACGGGAATTTCTTGTCCGCGACAGTAATGGTTCGCTCGGGCATGTCAATCGTGATTTCCTCGCCGTCCAGAGCAGCAGCGTAGAAATCTTCATCGTTCATCACGATGCCAAGTAGGCCTAAGCTGGGCTGGTTTCGGCCATAGATGAACGCAAATTGTTTGGCAATGACAGCTTCGACTCCCGCGCCCTTGAGTGCTGACACTGCCGACTCTCGACTGCTGCCAACGCCAAATGCAGTGCCGCCTACGATCACTCTTTGGCCGTTCTTGACTTTGCTGCGGAATTCGGGATAGGTGTGACAGAGCACGTGCTGGCCGAATTCTTCGTCCGTCGTGCAGCTCGTCAAAGTGAAGCCTGGAGAGAGGGCATCGGTGTCGATGAAGTCGCCGAGCGTGACGACCTTGCTTTTGATGACTGAGATTGGTTGTGACTCGTATGGGCCTTGCGTATCGACAGTGGTAGTAGGGCAATCCGGCGCTTCTTGTGCTTCGGTTGCATCTTGGAACGGCGTTGGCTCACTGTAATCGACCGCGGCAAGTTCACCATCACCGAAGCCTTTGTATCTGGCAAAGAATGCTTGGTCCAGCTCGGCCAAGAATGGAGCTGGATCAGTGATTGTCATGCTAAAAGCTGAAGCTGCGCAGACAACAGCAGACGATAAGTGGCCAAAGGATCCCTTTCCCATGCGGTTGGCGAAGTTGCGATTTTGTGAAGACAGCCAGGTTTCGCCCTCAGACGCCTTCTCGGCTGAGAGACCAACACAGAGAGAACAGCCAGGTGGACCTCTCGTGAAGCCAGCAGCCTCGTAGACTTCCAGCAGGCCAAGCTCCTTCAGCTTCTCAACGATAGGCAACGAGCCAGGAACATAATGCCGCTTGCCTTTCGCCAACGTCAGACCCTTCTTGAGACCGACTTTCAGTGTCAGGGCACCGAGCACAAGCTCTTCTTCAGTCGTTGTGCAAGCTCCAATAAAGATTCCATCGAGCGGCATCCCCGATTTCTCGGATACTGGTACCACATCGTCCGGATTCGGATAGACTGCGATTGATGGCTCCACTGCTGCGAGGTCGATCGTATACCGACGTGCGTAGCTGGCGTCTTTATCCGGTTGAAAGTAAAGCGAATGGGATTTGTACGCCTTACGTTTTCGCCGCGAGATGTAGTTCTGCGTGACAGCATCGGGCACAAAGAGTCCGGAGATCGCACCAAACACGGTGCACATGTTGCAAATCGCGAATCTTGCATCGATGGAGAGATGCTGAACACCGTCTCCAGCGAACTCAACAATTCTTTCCGCCGCTACAGTGTTCCGCTTCAGCTCTTTCGATATGTGCAAAATAGCATCCTTGCCAGAAGTGCCAAAAGCAGGCTGACCTTGCAACTCAATCAGCACAGAGTCAGGCACTTTCCACCACATCTCACCAAGAGCAAGAGCAGTCATAACATCTGCAGCTCCAAGGCCAATACTCAAACAGCCGACAGCGCCTGCAGAGCACGCATGGCTGTCGGATCCCACAATGAGCATGCCCGGCTCAGCTCGCTCTCGGACGAACTCCGTGTGCATAATGGTATAGTTCATGCCTTGGTACTCTGTCATCTTGAAGTCACGTCTCGCCTTCTCGGCTGTCTCAACGTAGACTTTGATCTTCGGATCGTCAAGTATCGCGGGATGAACAACATGATCGCCAGCAATCCAGAAGCGATCGTTTCTCCAGATTCCAGGACTGCCTAGTTCTTCATGGGTCTTTGCCATTGAGCTCCAGGACAGTTCTGATGCGATCACCCAGTCGAGTCCGGCGCGAATCACCTCTCCTTGGGCCAGACTGTTACTGTCCGGTGGCACACCACTAAGTGCGTGCTGAGTGAAGATTTTCTGGGCGAGAGTCATTGGTCTGGCAGGTCGTGCGGAATGAATGTGATCGGTGGTCATGAAGTTCCGCCCCTTCTGCCTCGATTCAACGCTTTGAAATTAAGCTGTCGTCCAATGCATGATCTCGTTGTATGCGATGACAGGCACATCATCGTACACTTGGATACCTAAGCCGCCGAAGGATGTTTGATCCGACAGTTTTGTGAGCGTGTCTTCGAGCGCCTGTGCGAGCAGGTCAATCTTGGAGTTGCGTAGTCGCTCGGCAGTCCTTAGTAGGACGTGTTGAATGGAGTCTTGCTTCAAGGCATCGTCAAAAGAATTGTCTTGAAGGGCTTCTTTCAGTCGTGGAGAAAGTGTTGCAAGCTCGGCAGCATATGCGGCGGCTGCTCTGCTAGCACTGAGGGTAGTATCGTTTTCAGCCAAAGCCATAGTGAAACACTACAACAGAGTTCTTTCGTGGAGACTTGGATACTCTCCGGAGTGCTGTCCCAGACTCGCCACGTTGAATGCAGTCAACGGTGATATAAGTATTGCAACATTCCAGCTCACCAAAACATAGCCGAGTGCTGATCGTGGTCTGGATTGAGCAGCTGTACATCTCTTCGCTTTACAAAGTCAGCCAATGATGTAGCTTCCGATTATTCGCTCCGCTGTCGCTATGTGTACAGCGGTAGATAGCGAGTGCGCACAAAGCCAAAGCCTTTCGCCGGGACAGGGCGAGTTCGGCTTCAGCTATGCCGTATGTCAGCGTATGTCTTGAAGTTGACTGCACATGTGCAACATCAACTAGAGTACAGCTATCCTGAGAGGCTGGTTGAATTCCGAAGAGACTCGCATACAAAGATTCAATTTAACACCGAGTTGCAAACATAGCGTTAGCACCGCTCACAGGAGCTTCTCGCCTAGCAGTCATCAAAAGTGTGACTGCAGAACTCCAGTATCTGAGACGGCATGGAGGTCCATCGCCCGACTTCAGCTCAGCAGGCGTCAAGACGGCCTTCAACTTGTGCGGACGGCAGGAATGCATAGATGTCGACAAGGCCGCAGGCGGCAAGGCATATGATAGTGTGTAGGCCCATCGCCATCCGGTAGACTTATCCAAGTTCGAACGGCGGCTAGCTCGTCCCAATTTTCTGGCGCGAAGGCCGTGGCCTGGTCGTAGTCTATGACGTACCTCGGGTTTCTAGTTAATCGGGTGTCTAGCGTTTCTAAGTGTTTAGCGTTTCTAAGTGTTTGGCGTTTTTAAGTATTTAGCGTTTCCGAGTATCTAGCGTTTATTAGTATCTCGTATATATTAGTATTTAGCTATATTACGCAAATTACTATACTATACGTAATTTAGTATATTCCGTAACCTCCGCTTCCCCGATATCGTAATGCTTAGTAGTAGTAAATATTAATATTAGCTATTAATATCGCTTTTAAATATTAATACTAGCTATCGATATTCCTTCTAATTTCGCTATAGTATATAGTAAGTATACTATAGCTAAAGTTATCGGAATAGATAAGATACCGATTAAATTGCGTACCTAGAGCTTTCAAGTCTCGAATATCCGATACTAGATACCTATTCTACTTAGGGGTAGTAACGGCCTTCTATACTAGGACTATTAAGTATTAATAACTATCTATTTATATATAGTACGTCTATTGTATACTATAGCGAAATACTAGAGGTCTCTAAGCCTATATGCGATAGCTAAATACTAGAGGTTCTAAGAGTAAAATACTAGAAGTATACTTACTTAAGGCTAATTTAAACTATAATATAGGTATAATGTATAGTTATTAATAATAACGAGCTAGTTCCGTAAAACATTTTAGTAATCTTAATCTATTTAGCTATAGCGTATAGTATATGTACTATACGGAAAAAGCAAAAGAACTAGATATCTAGTAAAAGAATATAGCCCTTCCGAGATTCGAACTCGGGTTACTCTAGTATAAAAGAGATATTCTTAATCGAGTATAACGTAAGTACATAGATTATAGCCGTCCTTACGTATTATAAGCTTAGGACTCTTAGCCGCTACTTAGTAGCGGCTATAGACCCGAGCCTCGAGAGGCAAGCCTATAAGATAGTCCTCGAATAGCTACGCCCCGATACTATACTATAGAGCGTAATAAACTACTATACTAAAGAGCCTAGTTAGACGATAGTAGCAAGGCTATAGCCTAATTAGATAATAGTAAGGCTATCTAGTCTATATATTAATAGCTATTATTTATAGTATTATAGGCGGCTTGAATAGGGCTCAATATTTTAGCCTAGTACGACTTAGTCGAGTTAAGTCGATTAAGCTACTTTCCGCTAAACTACGCTAGTAAAAGTGTTTAATACGATAACGACGGCTTAGCCTTAGTATTATAGGGTTTACGCCCCGAGAAGAGCTTCGTTTTAGTTACGATACTTACGTAAGCTCGGTATTAGAGCTTTCTAGGGCAATAAGATATCTTAAAAGCTTTTACTATAGTATATAGGCTATATACTATAGCTAAATACTACGAGAGAGTAAATATTTAATTATTATACCCGCGTAGCTCTTAGGATCTAATTTAGTCCGTATATCTCTAATCTCTTACTAATTTCGGTATAGTACATAGTTCGCGTACTATAGCTAAATACTACGAGACTATAGGACTACTATCTCGAATATGTCTTTAAAGATTAATATCCGGCGCTAATCTTATATAAACGACGATATAGCGGCGCTAGATACGAATAGCGTCTCGCTCGCTCTATTCGATCCGAAAGCGTCCTTATACTAAAGCTAAACAATAACTAACCGAAGGCTAGTACGTAAGGTAAGCCGCGCCTAACGCTAAAGAAAACATCCGGTATGTCCTCGATATCTTAATAGCTTTTAGTATAGTATATATTTAGTATACTATAGCTAAATACTACGAGACTAACTATTTCGAGTATAGTTTCAAACGTTACGTTAGGTAGGTCTTTAAAGATTAACCTTACGTAAAAGTTAATACTAAGGTAGGCTTGCAAATTCTTAATCGCGCCTATTAGGACTATTATACTAGTAGTATCTATAACCGTCGCTATTATAACGTACAAACTAGCCGACTTTACAAAGGTCGATCTCGATAGCGCCTTACCGAAGTCAATATTAGTAAGTACCGCAAAGGAGATCGTAAGAAAGGTCTACTAGCTCCTTATAGTTTTACCTTCTTATATAAGTAAGCCTACTACGAGAGTATTAAGCTATACTAGTATAGTTCTACCTTCTTATATAAGTAAGCCTACTATAAGAGTATTCCTTAAGGATTATTATCGAGAAGGAAGCTTGCGAGAATAGCGATCCCGAGTAAGACTCCGACCTCTATTTAACTAAAGAGTAGCGGAGGTATCGAGATTTAGCTATAGTATAGTATAAGCCGTACTATAGCTAAATGCCGTTATCTCTACTACTTACTTAACTATAAGTAGTAAGTTAGGCTAAAAGTTATATACTTCTTCCTATTAGTAATAGATAGACGGATCTATAGAGTATATAAAGAGGAGGTACGAGAGTAGTATAAGAACAAGGTCTACTACGACGATATCGAGCGATTACGGTTAATAAAGGACTAGGTCTACTACGACGATATCGAGCGATTACGGTTAATAAAGGATAAGGTACCCGAGTCTTCGCAATTCGAGGTTATTTCTATCGCTATAGAGCCTAAGAAGCATAATACGGCTTAGTAAGCGTATTCCGATAAGGATATACTCTATTTTAGTATATCTATTATAAATCTTAAAGCCGACACCTTCGTAAGTATACGTATACGCGCCTACTACGAGCTAGTAATAATCGGATTAGTCTACTACTAGGCCTTAATATATAGAGTAGATAGACTAGCTTCCTATACTCCGCCGATCGCTAGCGGCGTTATTACAAGTATATCTATAGCGAAGGATCTACCGCTAGAAGTACTCGTTATCGTATTAAGTACTTTTACTAGCGTACTTTAGTAGAAAGTAGCTTAATCGACTTAACTTAGTAGTCCTTTATCCTTCGCTTCTATCTATAGATTTATTAATTAAGCTATCGTTAGTATACTATAGCAAATTAAGAAGGACTTCTACCTATTTATTAGTACGCTAGTAAGCCGAGGAACAAGGATACTAGAAGTAGAAGATTAATATAGTAATAAGATTAGTAGAGCGAGAAGAGAGTTTATTTATAGTAGTAGCGCTACTATACCTAAACGCTAAATAGAAGACCTACTAAGAGTATAAAAATAAAGCAAAGAATATAGCCTATTATGCCCGAAGGCTAGCAAATAGTAAAGCAAAGTAAAGAAATAAACAAATAAAGAAGTAGACTAGCTACTATACCTAAACGCTAAACATCGAATACCGAATACTATTAGTAAGCATTGTACGTCTTACTACTATATTTTAGGTCTTACTACGCGAAAAAGTAATTAGTCGCAAGTCTAGTTTACATAGCGATACTAACTATAACGAGTAGATACCGGAGTACCGATAGTATTAGTATCTACTATAGAGTAGCGGCGACAATTGTCGACCTAACGATAGTCGTTCGTAAGCTACGACTTGCGGACGTAGCGGCGGTAGGTAGGCATATAGAGCTTACTAAGCCTACGAGCCGGGTCTTGGATCTAACCGGCGTAGTACTAGTTTCCTAATATGTCTATAGGTCTAGATATACGCGCGAGCTCTACTTACTAGATCTATATACGATAATTAGCTACTCGTTTATTAATCGATTAGTAAGGACAAGAAGTAAAGCATACCTATAGATTAACCTCTACTAAGCTACCTACTATCGGTATAATATATTAAAGGCCCTACCTAGTAGGGCGGCCGCGGCGGCGAGGCGTAGGAGCGGTAGTAGCGGGCACATCGTCGTTATTATTATCGTCCTCGTCTTCTTTATCGTTATCGTCGTCCTCGTCTTCTTCGTCGTTATTATTATCGTTACTATCTCTATACGATTATTAGTATACTACTTAACTACTCGATAAGACTACTAGATAGATATAATATTCTACGGCGGGCTCGTAGTACTACTCGTTATTATTATTATCGCTATATATATATTAGTATCTAGATTCAAGCTTAGCGACAAGTCGGACTTACATAATAGGCAAGGCGCCTATGTCGTCGTCGTCGTCCTCGTTATTATCGTTATCGTCGTCGTCGGTAGCGGCGGGGCTATCAAAGTAGTTAGTATATTGTTTATCGATATAGATTAAGGAAGAACTTACGCCTATAGTAGCGGCGGAGGCGGTAGTTGTACCTACTATCTACTATACAAGTTAGTATCTCAATTTAAAGACCGATTAAGGATCAAGGATTAATATACGCTTACTACTACTATAGTAGTAGTAGAGGAGGCGATAGAGGTACCCTCGTACAAGTTAGTAAGTCAATCCTATACATAGAATAATCGAAATATCCTTATTATACTACTACTACTAGCTATACCTATAGCCTAGCTACTACTAGTACTATAGTAACTCGTACTACCTTCTCTCGTATAGCGGTAATCTTAGAGCGCCTAATAGCGCGGCGTATATCGATACGGTAAAAACTAGGAGCTAGTTAGCTATTAACTATCCTCGACTACTATTAAGTACTATCTAAGAATACATATACTCTATTATTTAGCTAGCGTAGCTAGTTCTAACTAAGCGTAGAGCGTAGATCTTTACGTAGCGTACTAGACTAAAAGCGCATTAGTATTAATCTTGCTAAATACCGCTAGTAGCTAGAATATACAATATTGCTTATAGGGTCCGAAGGAGGACTAAACTATAGTACTATCTTTGTTACTTTCTATACCGTTAACGTAGTTCTTATATTTAAGGTACTATTATAGACGAGGATAAGAGGGTATATACGATATAGAGAAAGAAGGAAGAAGAAACGAGAGAGTACGGCGGAAGATATATAGTTATAAGAGCTATAAGGATAAGGTTTAGGATTGTCGAGTAGCTATACCGCTCGATAATAGTAATAAAGTAGGGTAGTAGTAAAGTTGGGATATTAAAGTCCCCTTCTAAGGTAAACCTATACTATGAAAGTAATAGACAATAACCTATAGTACCTAAATTTAGGTACTATAGGTAATTCTAAGTTAGCCGCTAGTATAAAGTTTACTCTAGCTAGGGAGTAAAGCGGAATATGCGAGAGGCTTCCTAATTAGGCAACGATAGCAAGTATAAGGGTAATACTAAGCGCCTAACTCGGACTAAATACTAGTCGCTAGCGAGATATATACTATAGCCAATTCGAGGATTATTAAGCCTAATTCGATACCTACATTATAGGGCTATCCTCTAAGGCCGGGAGGAAGGAAGCTTATTCTATAATAGCGATAGGGCTTTAGCTATAGTACGTAGAGTGTATACTATAGTGAAATACTATCGACGTCTCTTGAATAGGAAGGAGTATTGTAGCCTTGCGTCGTATCGCTAACGTATATTTACTAGAGATCTCGAATATCGAGTCGTCGTCGAGCTAAGCGCTACCGCTACGGAGGTCTCCTAAGCTTAAAAATAGTTAGATTAATACGAAAGTTAAATAGGAAGAGAGTACTCGATATATAGAACCTCCGCCGTCTACTATATAGGTCGCTACCTTACGTCGCTATAGTATCGTAGTATATAATCTATACTAGTATACTAAAGCCGGATTTAGTAGTTTGTTCGAATACTCGATTAGAAACCGCGCTATAGTACATACATTATATATAGTAACTATTTAATTATGTAGGTAGTCTATTATAAGGCATACGCTACTTACTATTACGATTATCCGGTTATTCGGCTAGTATACTATACCGCATATACTACTTGCTATAGTAGTTACTTAGTTACGCTTACTATATAGATAAGTACGTACTTATAGGCAATAGAAGTAAACGTCTAGTCGAAGAGTAGTATTTATTAAGGCTCTATCCTTATCTTTAGCGAGGCATACTACGAGATATTAGTAATATACTACTAACCAAGTCTATATACTATATACTATATACTATATACTAAGCATAGTCGCTATAATCGCTACGATAAGCTCTTAGAATAATAGTAAGAAGGCTTCTAAGAAGCTAGCGCCGCTTAACCTATAGTAGCTATTATTTACTAAGCGAGTATAGTATCTTAATAAGGAAATATAGTAGCAAGTCTACTAGTAATAGGTATAGCCGACGAGTACTAGGTCTTAAGGAATGGCCTAAGTAGTAATCGAGCGAGAGGCTACCGGTATAGAACGAGAGAAGTTTAAGGTAGTATAGGGACATTATCTAGGGTAGATATCTCTACTAATGTCGCCTAGATCCGTAGGAGGCAAGAAGGATAGCAAGAAGGGCTAAGTATATAGTATTTCTAGCTTTAATCTTAATAGTTAGAAAGGAGTTAGTATTAATCTTAACGGTTTAAATAGGTTTAGCTTTAATATTAGTAATTTGAATAGCTTGAATACTTCTAACTTTAATAGTTTGTATAGCTCTTAATATAATAATTTGAGTAGCTTCTATATTAAACTCGATACGATGCGAATAAAGTGTATATAATTCGTATCCGAAATAACACTCTTTCTAGGCATTTCTAGTCGCTCGGCTAGGCTAGTTAATTAATATCCATCGTTTAAGCTTATTGATTAAGCTTAGTTATCTATAAAGTAATAATACGAGACTATATAGCGTAACGGCTAGTATACTATTTAGCGAGTAGGATAATTACTAACGCTAGTACAAGGTAGCGTTTAACGTATATCTCGAGGTATATAGAACTAACTTACGGCGCCGACAAAGTAACGTATTCTAAGCTCGGTCCGTTCTATTATGTTACTACTAGAGTATATAAGTACTACATTTCGCTTATAAAAGATTATAACTATAACGGTAAGGACTCTAAATATATAGATACCCGAAAGACTACGGAGCTAAGTAGGCATACGAGGACGAACAATGGCTAGAAGATTTAGCCTTAAGCCGGTAGTATAGTTAAGACTATAAGTAGAAGCTAGCGGTAGGTAGAAGATTCTAAATAGTAAGTAGGTATAGGTCGAAGGTTCTAAGTAGAAAGTAGCTATATATTAAAGATTCTAAGTAGAAAGTAGCTATATATTAAGTATTCTAGCTTCTAGGCTAGCTATATATTAAAGATTCTAAGTAGAGAGTAGCTATACATTAAGTATTCTAGCTTCTAGGCTAGCTATATATTAAAGATTCTAAGTAGAAAGTAGCTATATATCGAGCATTCTAGCTTCCGGGCTAGCTATGTATTAAAGATCCTAGGTAGAAGTAGCTATATATTAACTATTCTAGCTTCTAGGCTAACTATAGGTTAGAGATTCTAAGTCGATTAAGATACTTTCTAGTAAACGGTACTAGTAAAAGTACTTAATACGATAACGAGCGCTTCTACTAGTAGGTATATCGGCGCTAGGTTCTCGACAATAGCCTCGTACGAATACATATTCGTTAGTATATTCGGTAGCGATATAGTATTACTAAGACTATTTTTAGCGAAGCCGGCCGCTTAGTATATAATACTACTATCGTAGAGAGGTTTCTAATAAAGACAATATATATAGGATTTACCTATAGTACGGTATACTACGTACTATAGCTAAATCCTACGTACGTTAATTAGATAATAAGGCTTATACTAAATGCGGCTTAGATCTATCTTTAGTAGAGGCGTTTAATATTGTTATCGTACTAGCGTTCTATATACGTATATATATATCGAAGTAATCTCTCGAGAGTGCCGAGATAGCGGCATTTGCCTATAGTATAGTAAATTGCGTACTATATATAAATACCGCTATCTCGGCCCTCTTAGACTAATATTATTTCTTCTTTCGCTTAGGCTTTAACTTGTTTACTAAATATCGATATTTAGAATAATATCGGTAGGCTCTTTAGCGCGCTATTATTATTAGTAACAATATTATTATTAATCTCCTATACTCTACTAGCTCGATCTTCGTTATCCTTAGTAAAAGCGCTATATCCGAATATATTCGCTACTACTCTTGTATTTACTAATCTTATAGTATCGTTATAATAACGAAGTATTAGGAGAATATAGTATCTTTATAGTTAAGGCGGCTATTAGTAGGCGGTATATATATATAAGTACTATAGGCTCTCGAGTATTATAAATTAGTACTTCGTTTATTTATTTACTTATTTATTCGTTTATTTATTTACTATTATTACCAAAGTAGTAGAACATAGACTATTCTATAGAAGTAGGAGCTAAAGAGAACGATTTTTGCGAATAATATAGTTACTATAGTAACTAACCTTAGGGTTACTAGGGTTGCGCTAGGGTTATATAATCCTTAGGAGAATAATAAAAGATCTTGAGTAAATAGGCTATTTAGAATAACTTTGTATTCGGACTTAGGGTTTGTAATCCTAACCCTAACCCTACTAGGGTTACTAACCCTAAGGAGCGATATATATATTATTAAGATCGTCTCTTCTCGCTCGTTAACGTAGTATAGGTCTCGTTATCTAGAAGTTACTAAATCTACGTCCGTCTACTAGCGGCGGTAATACTCGGTAGCTTAGTAGTAGCTATAGACCCGAGCTTTACTCCTATTATTAGAAGAAAGGAAGAGATAGTTAGTAGAAGATAATATCTTATATAGCCCTTCTAGTCTCCCTCTTATACTACTTAGTATATCGTCTTTAGTAAAACTAGATAGTCTATAGATCGTACTAGTAGTCTACCGATATACTTAAGTTATCGATACTATCGTATAAGACGATTAAAATAATAACGTTTAACTATAGTACGTAGCGTACTATACTATAGGCAAATATTAGTATTTTAATCGTCTTACTTATCTATTGCGATACTAATACTAGACTAAGCGAGAAGGTTCCTCTATATTCGAGATGTTTACGTCTACTATCGATAGAGTAGACGATAGAGTATTTGCCTATTAGCCTAGGGCTCTTGGTTTATCTCGGTATAATACTAGGCCTAAATATCGAGATAATAGTATATCGCGATTTAGCTATAGTACCGGATTTAGTATACTATAGGTAAATACTAGTATTTGTCTTACTATTACTAGCCTTGTTCGTAGTATGTCTTGTACTTAGTAGACGTAATCTAAGGTATAGCAAATTCTTCTATAGCGGACTCGGTCTCGTTAGCCTTGTTTTCGTATCTTGTTCTTAATAAATATAGAATAGATATTAGTATATTCTTCTATAGCGGACTTAATCTCTTAATGTTATGTTTAGTCTATATATTGTTCTTAGTAGATATATATATAGACTAAAGTATAGTAAATTCTTCTATAGCGGCCTTAGTAGTATATACGTATACGTATACGTATATATATAGATATGTACTATTATTCGCGACCGTTACTATTTATAATAATATCTCGTAAAGGTCGGTTTAAGTCCGTATAATAATGGCGGTACTATGTCTAAAACGGAGACTTCCCCTTTAGGCAAGTTAGTTAGTACTTCTTTATATAAAAGAATAAAACAAACTTTCCTTTTCTTCTCCTTTTCTTCCTTCTATATAGTATTCTACTAAACTAGTAAAAAAAGAGTAAAAAAAAGTAGTTAGATTTATACTATATAAGAGAGAGTCTTATTATATATCCTAACTATCCCGAAGGATATCGTTACATAATCCGGACTACGTATACACTTTTATATAAGGTCCCTTTTATAGGAACTATTAGCTTCTCTTAATAGTTACTATATAAACTAGCTCTTCTATATATCTACGATATTATAGCTATAAGTTCAATTCTTAAACTACGCCTATTATATTATACTATCGTTTACGGATATATATCGCTAAGGTAGCGTCTTATTAATATATACCGAGGATTAAGTAAACGTACATTGATTAAAGATATCTAACTAATTAAGATTAAGTAACTTTTAAAGGGACGCTATCCCTAAGAAAGACTACTATACTATTATAGATATTAGTTAACATTCGCCGCGGGCTTTATTAGTTAGTAAAAGTAAGGTATAAAGTAATAATATAGGTAGTAGTAAGGTTACTACGTAGTTTAGTAGTAAAGTAATATTATCGTCTTATTATAGAAGGCTTAGTATAGGTAAGGTCGAAATATTGCCTTACGTTCTTATTAGCCGTCGTTCTCGTATTAGACACTTTTACTAGCGCCGTTTACTAGAAAGTATCCTAATCGACTCGGTTTATCGAGCCTAGTTATTTAGTTATCCGCTTAGGTAATTAGTTGTTCTATAGACTAGCTAGGCTCGGATAGACGTCTCGACCGCTTATAGTATTCGTATTAACCTATAATATTAGACTAGTCGTTATTATCTTTAGCAAGTCTAACGCCTCCTCGTAAGCGCTCGTTCTACTTAACTACGCTCGCTTCGCCGCTATCGCGTTTCTCGAGTTAGGTATAGAGATTATCTTAGATACCTTCGAGTTCCTCGTAGAGCTTCTTATAATCTTTTAGTATCTCGGAATTAGCTAGTATAGTATTAGTACATTCTTGCGAAGCGGGTTAGTAGTCCTCGTAGAGCTTCTTATAATCCTTTAGCGTCTTAGAATTAGCTAGTATAGTATTAGTATATTCTTGCGAAGCGTATTAGTATTCCGATAAAGATCTAAGGAAGGAAGAGCGTCGATAAGGCGATTAATATACTTAAGAAGTAGCCCTTATATTATCTATAAAGTAGGCGGCTCTATAATTCGAAGAGACGATATATTAATGTTTCCCTATAGTATAGTAACTTATGTACTATAGGGAAATCGGAGTATCTAGATTACTTAGGTCGATGATTTCTATACTAGTATCGATCTTCGCTACGTAACGTTAATAGTCTAAGTATTTAATATAATACTCCGCCGCTCCGTAGCGACTATAGACCCGAGCTTTACTCCTATAGTAGAGGAAGAAGAAGAAGGAGATATTAGTAAACGGAAGACGCTTATATAGTCTATAGTCCTATTACTAGCGATAATCCTAGTTACTCGTAATTATAGGATTCGCGGTAGTCTATAGGTAGATAAGTAGAATTGCCTATAGTACGTAAATTCGTATACTATAGGCAATTGTATCTATTCTAATTAGTATAGTATTGGCTAGTAACTAGGACACACTTGACTACCGAGTTAGGTAGGGGCCTCGATTAGTATATATAGCCCTCTTCCTACTAGGGAGAGACATTATTAACCTTCGTTTAGTATACATTACTAGTTACATTTTATGTACCTCTACTATAGAGCTCTAATTACTACTATATGCCTCTACGACTATTACGATAGTTAGTCCGCCTAGTATGGCTACCTATAGCCTAATAGGTTATGCTACCTATAGTCCCTTCCTATACTACCTAGCCCTTAGGTTTGTATAGGTTTAGGTATTACTTATTATTAGAGCCGAAGGTAGGGCTATCTCTTCTC